>ML435105.1:107326-274194 GCA_005239525.1 Nicotiana knightiana | reverse complement strand
TCGGTCACAAGCACGCTAAGTGCATAATACCATCCTGGGGAGACCGATAGAGCCATATGCTACCAAACTCGAGCACAACTGAGGTATGATATATATACTCTGAATCTCAAGAGCTCTCCTGCTCACATAACCTCATCACTACACGGAGACTCAACACACAGGGATTATCAAGTCATTTCATAACTCACACGGCACAATCATAATATGACATGTGTTGGACGAAGACAGAACAACATCTGATATTCCAACGCCCCTCCTTGAGAAGCGCCATACTGGAATGAACACACCTGATTCACATGGAGCCCACAACCACATTGAATCCATTCACAACCCTCAAGCCGATTCCGCTCACACTGAACTAGGCTAATAGCTTTACCTGGGTCCGTAATAACCCACTTCCTCTCATAACATGCAAGAACAACCATCATAGTCGGGACAAACACCCCACAATCCACAACCAACTGAATCGAACGCCTTCCAGGCATGAATTCTCAAATAATCAATATTGCACTCCCTTATACTTGGTCTAAATCTTAAATCAATCAGGTGACTACATGTCACACTTATACAATCTTCCCATGGTCACGCTCCCACGACCTTTCACACGAGGTAACAAGTCTGCACATCCGTACCACCGACCACACTAACACTGTAAAATAAATCAAGAACCCATAACCAGGATACAAAGCCTCTTTCACCAAACACCGATCTCAGGTGACACTGAAGACAACACCATTTTACTCTAAACATTCAACTCACTGAAGACAACACCAGTTTCCTTGCTCATCCGAGCTCATGACATCCTTGTTAACACCGAACCGCAATCTCGATTCTTACTCCCAGTTATATGTTGTTTACTGCACCTAACATGCCAATATGAGATAGCGCAAGAATTCCATCATAACTCTTGAACCACTAATAGGGTGAACACTCTTTCATATAGAAACCCCATTTTTTCTTATCTCAATTCAAGAGAACCATAACAACACACAAGTGAATTCTCACAATCACCATACATGCAAATCCTTAAGTAGTGGTCTATACCACCATAAACCTTCCGGGATCCGCCTACACCTGACATGCCATAACACTTGAATGCTTCTAAATAAAATTTATACGATGGCTGACAAGCCCCGCACACACCGGCACAAACCACACGCATAACTCAATAGACCCTCTCCACTCAACTCTCGGAACTCCAGGCATAGCCAGGTTCATGGTCTTAGCGTGACAATCAAGAATAACATGACATGGGGATAACCAATCCATGCCCAGTATCACATCAAAATCAACCATGTTGAGCAACAACAAGTCCACTCGGGTCTCCAGACCCCTATTAGATACCACACATGACCGATACACACGGTCTACAAAAATAGTATCGCCCACCGGAGTCAACACATGAACATACATAGCTAAAGACTCACGGGGCATACTTAGAAAGTGAGTAAAATATGACGAAACATAAGAGTATGTGGAACTAGGGTCAAATAAAGCCAAAGCATGACTGTGACAGACGAAGATAATACATGTAATCACCACAGAGGACATAGCATCAGGCCTAGCTGGGAGTGCATAGATACGTGGCTGACCTCCACCTGCTCGATCTCCCCCTCTAGGGTGGCCTCTAGTTGCCTGACCACCAGCCCTGGCTGCCTGGGTAGGTGATGAAGTGACTGGGGCCGATGTCGAGGGCTGAACCCTCTTCCGAGAGGAACTACCAGCACGACGAGGATACTGCCTCCACATATGTCCAAACTCTCGACACTCAAAAAAACTACCTAGAGCTGGAGATGGGGACTGAAGGGAACCCCTGCTACCAGGATAGCTACTGGATGAACCATGCATAGAAGAACCCTGGAATGATGATGCTCTGGAGGAACTCTGAGCTGGAAGGGCACTAAAGGATGAACATCCCTGATGAGAGCTGCGGGAACCCTGCCCCAAAGATGCGCCACTATAAGCTGGGCGAACTGGTTGAGGAGGTCTAAATGAGAGACCTCTGTTGTGCTGAAATTTCCCTCTGGAAGGGGCACCTTTGAAGCTACCTGATCCCCAAATCCTCGTCTCCCTCTCCTCTCATTCCTATCTACGAACCGACTCAATATCCCGATCAATGTCAACAACCTGCTCGAATGTGGCTCCAGATACCCTCTCCATGGTCATCAAAATGAGGAGCTGGTAAGTGAGGCCATATAAAAACCTCCTAATCCTCTCCCTATCAGTAGGGACTAACTCAGAAGCATGCCGAGCCAACTCAGAAAACCACATCTCGTATTGTGTAACTGACAGCTCTCCCTTGCGAAGCTGCTCAAACTGTCTGCGCTGCTCCTCCCTGTGGGATTGAGAAAAATACTTCTCCAGAAAGATCGTGGAGAACTGATGCCTTGTGAGGGGTGCTAAACCAACTGGCCTACGCCTCTCAAATGCCTCCTACCAAGTGAAGGCAGCACCAGCAAACTGAAATGTAGCAAACGAGACCCCAATGGTCTCTAGAATCCCAGTAGTACAGAGTATCCTCTAACACTTATCCAGAAAACCTTGAGCATCCTCGCCCTCTACGCCGCTGAAAGTCGGAGGCTGAAGTCTACTGAACCTCTCCAGCCTGCGCTTATCATTCTCGGGCATAGCTGGGACCACATAGTCCTGAACTGGAGCAATCGGCTAGGCTGGGACTGCCCCCGGTGTCTGAAAGCCCTGTACAACCTGCTCAGGTGCCCGAGCAGCTGGAGTCTGAGTGCCTCCCCCGGCCTGAGATGTAGCGGAAGTAGTAGACATAGCAACTGCCTGAGCCAAACTAGTACATACTGTCAAGATCTGAGCCAGGGTCCCCTGAAGACCCGAAATAACTATGGGCACTGCCGGTGTCGGAGCCTGTCCCGCTAGAGTACCCGCGGCGGGAACTTGATCCTGAATAGTAGGAAGATCCTCTGGTATTGTCCCGGCTGCTGCGCGAGCTGGTCCCCTACCCCTACTACGTCCTCAACCTCTCGTGGGTCTAGCTGGTTTCTGGTCACCCTGATCCGTAGGGCGTGTCCTCTCCATCTATGAGAGAATGAAACAACAGGAGTTTAGATTTCCAGAATTAATAGAATGACACGACAAAGTTCAAGATAATAAGTTTTTTCCTAAGAATTCTGTAGCCTCTCGAAGATAAGTACAGACGTCTCTATACCGATCCGCAAGACTCTACTAAACCTGCTCATGGCCGTTGAGTCCTATTTAACCTAGTGCTCTGATATCAACTTGTCACGACCCCAAATCCTAACTGGTCGTGATGGTGCCTATCGTGGAACTAGGCTAGCCACTATCACGTAACTACACATTTATTTTAATATAATTTCTCAAAAATCATAATAATAAGCATAAAATATTCTAAATCTTTAACCAAGCATGATATAATCTAACAGCCTAAACTATTCCCAGAACTGGAGTAAACTGATCACGAGCATCTAAGAATAATACTAACACTACTAATGCCATAATACACTGTCTCAGAACAAAATACTAAATACTAATGAAGGAAGAGAAATGGAGAAGTTGTGGACACTGGACAGCTACCTCGAAATCCCAAAGCTAACGATAAACGATCTCAGATGGCTACTGCTCAGAACCAATACATGGATCTGCACACAGAGGTACATGGAGTAATGATGAGTAAGTCAACTCAGTAGTAATGAAAATAAATCAAGTCTGAAGATAAGAAAACACACAATAAAGAACACCAATCCACATATAGTAAGATACAGAGTATTAGTACAATATACATTTAATACATAAGTTCAAAACCAATTTCCGTAAAAAGAATCCTTTGACCAAGTATAATATCCAGTGTTTCTCAGTAAAATTCCCAAAATATCAGTATAAAAGATGAAATGAATCATAATCAAAACTCAGCAAAATATCATTATAAATCCGCCCCTCGGGCCAAATCATCACTCGTAAATCAATGACTCAGCACATCACCATCACTCAGTAATAGTCACTCAGCACCTCACAGACACTTATGCCTCCCAATCACTCTTCACTTGCACTCAGTAGGTACCTGCGCTCACTAGGGGTGTATAGACTCCGGAAGGGCTCCTACAGCCCAAGCGCTACAAACAAGCCAAATCATGACATCAATCACTCAGGCTCTCGGCCTCTCTCATATCATCAATATCCTCAAAATATTGGCCCTCAGCCTCACTCAGTCATACACTCTCAACATTCCACTCGGGCCATAAATAAACGGGGTTCTCGACCCAAAACGGTATTTCATTTCAAGAAATAATATTAATAAACTCTGAGTGTCAAAACAATTTATCAGGAAAGACTGAGTGAAAAATCATAATTTATAAGTGAGGAATATCAGGAAAATAGGCCCCAAGGGGTTAAGACAGATCGACACTAGGCCCCAAATATGGCTCATAGCCCAAATATATACAAACATAGTAATACTATAACACATATACTTGGAAAGTGGTTTCGCAACTCAATAGTTGCCTAAAAAGGAATAAATTTCTGAATTTCCAATTCGTGCATGCCCCACACTCGTCATCCAGTGTGTGCGTCACTCCAAAATCGTGAAAGGATGTAAAGTCCGGGGTTTCATACCCTCAGGACAGGATTTAAAGACATTACTTACCTCAAACTAGCCCGAAAAGCTACTCTGCAACACGTTTTCCCCTCGAATCAACTTCCGAATGCTCCAAATCTATCAAGTTTAGATTTTTCACATCAAAATATGCTAGGGGAATGAAGCCCAATCGAAAAATATCAACTTTATGCACAAAACCCGAAATTAGCCAAAACCCGACCCCCGGGCCCACGTCTCGGAACTCGACAAAATTTATACCAAAATGATCCTCATCATCTCAAAATTCCATATATATAAATAACGCTGAAATCGGAGTTCAAATGACCCCTAGAAGGTCTCTTAAACTCAAGCCCTATTTTCCTCTTTTTCCCTGATTTTCCCTAATTAAACATTGTTACTTTGATCCTTAATCACATATTTAACTCAAAAATAGGAAGAAACCACTTACCTAGTGTTGCTTGCTGAAAGTCCCTCCTTGAGCTCTCCAAAATCGTCTAAGCCAAATGAAAGAAATGGGCCAAAACTCTCTTTTAAAACAATCTGCCCGGGCTTCATCGAGTTGTACCTTCCACTGTGCAGGTTATACATCCTATTATAATTTTCCTCTGTTGTACACCTTCTATTAAAACGCCCATAACTCCTTGTAGAAATATCCAAATGATAAACGGTTTGAATATTTAGAAACTATACTCGAAGATATTTCATTTGGTTGTACACCATATAAACTTTATATAGTACGAGATATGAGCTTCCAAAGTCGGCTCCATGCATCAGTAAATTCTGTCAAAACTGCTTCACCAATCATCTTCAATCGATCATAACTTTATGATCAAATGTCCAAATCATGAATGGTAACTTTCTGTAAGCTGGAATGCAAGGGCTACAACTTTTATTTTTATTCAAATGTTCAGATTCCTTATATATTTTGATATATATGCCTCCAAGATCAGCTCCCCGATGCACTAGTTGTTGTCCAAAAGTGCAGCAGAAATTTCTGCAGTTTTTTTTTTTTTTTGTGTCCGAAATTCATTTCGTTAACCTTCCGAAATCCAACCAAGGCCCTCGGGACCTTAACCAATTATACCAACATGTCCCAAAACATGATATGAACTCGCTCGAGGCCTCAAATCACATCAAACAATGTCGAAATCATGAATCGCACCCCAATTCAAGCTTAATGAACTTTAGAACTTGAAGCTTCTACATTCGATGCCGAAACCTATCAAATCACGTCCGATTGACCTCAATTTTTTCACACAAGTCATATTCGACTTTATGGACCTGCTCCAACTTTCGGAATTGGAATCCGACCCCGATATCAAAAATTCAAACTCTCGGTCAAACTTCTCAAAAACCTTCAAATTTTCTATCTTTAGCCAATGACTTCAAAATGACCTACGAACCTCCGAATTCACTTCCAATCGCGTTCCCAACTCCAGAATCACCATACAGAGATAGTCCCAGACTTGGAATCCCAAACGGACATCAATAACACCGAAATGCACTTCAACCTAGACTTATGAAATTTCTTCTAAAATGCTAACTTCTACAATTTGCGCCAAAATGCTCCCGGGTCATCCAAAACCCGATCCGAACATACGCCCAAGTCTAAAATCTTCATACGAATCTGCTGGAACCTTCGAATCCTGATTCTGAGGCCGTTTACTCAAAAATCCAATCCTAGTCAATCCTTCCAACTTAAGGCTCTCGAAATGAGAATTTTCTTTCCAAATTGACTCCGAACTTCCTGAAACTCAATTCTGACCATGCCTACGAGTCATAATACCAGAAACGAAGCTGCTCACGGTCTCAAATTGATGAACGATGCATTAGAGCTCAAAATGACCGGTCGGGTTGTTACACATAAGCGATAACTTTTCCATCTTGCATAAGAACACAACCGTGACCAACTATGGAGGCATCACAATAAACTGTGAACCCACCCGAACATGTTGGAAAGGTTAACACAGGTGCAATGGTCAACCTCTTCTTTAACTCTTGAAAACTCTGCTCACAAGCGTTTGAAACTAAAACTTAACTGCTTTCTGAGTCAAGTTAGTTAATGGAGTTGCAAGTGAGGAAAACCCCTCTACAAACCTTATATAGTAGCCAGATAACCCCAAGAAACTCCTGATTTTGGTTGGCGTTGTCGGCCTTGGCCAGTTCTTGACAGCTTCAGTCTTCTAAGTGTCCACTTTTATGCCTTCACTAGATACCACGTGGCCTAAGAATGTCACTGAGTGCAACCAGAACTCACATTTTGAAATCTTGACATAAAGCTCATTCTCCTTCAAGGTCTACAAGGTTATCCTGAGGTGTTCGGCATGCTCATCCTTTCTCTTAGAGTATACCAAAATATCATCTATAAACACGATAATAAAGGTATCAAGGAATGGCTTGAAAACTCTATTCATGAGGTCCATGAATGCAGCTGAAGCATTTGTCAACCCGAAGGACATTAATAGAAATTCATAGTGCTCGTAGCGAGTTCTAATAGCTGTTTTGGATATATACTCTTCTCTAATTCTCAATTGATGGTACCCCGACCTCAAGTCTATCTTTGAAAAGTACTTTGCACCCTGAAGTTGATCAAATAAATCATCAATTCTTGGCAGTGGGTACTTTTTCTTAATGGTAACTTTATTCAGCTGCCGATAGTCGACGCACATTCTGAGAGAACCATCTTTCTTCTTGACAAACAGGACCGGGGCACCCCACGGTGAAACATTTAGCCTGATGAATCCCTTTTCAAGAAGGTCTTTCAACTGTTCTCACAACTCATTAAGTTCTGATGGAGCCATCCTGTAAGGAGGTATAGATATGGGCTGAGTACCTGGCATGAGATCAATGCCAAAGTCTATGATTCTTTCAGGAGGAAGCCCGGGAAGGTCATTTGGGAAAATTTCTGGAAATTCTCTAACAACTGGCACAGACTGAAGAGCTGGTGGTTTTGATTCTGGATTAATGATGTGAGCCAAATAGGCGAGACACATTTTACCGATCATTCGTTGTGCCTTAAGGTAAGAAATAAACTTACCTACAAGCGATGTTGAACTACCTTCCACTCTAAGACTTCTTTATTTGGAAATTGGAACCTGACTATCTTGGCACGACATTCTAACATGGCATAGCAGGAAGACAACCAATCCATACCCATGATCATATCGAAATCCACCATTTCTAACTCTATGAAATCGGCCTCGGTGATGCGAACTTGGACTGAGACTATTCAACCTCTATAGACTCTTGTGAATTTCACTGACTCGCCAACTGGAGTAGATACTAGGAATGGCTCATTAAGCTGTTCCGGTTCTAGCCCGAGGTTAATTGCAAAGTATGGAGTCACATATGAAAACGTTGAACCTGGATCAATTATGGCATAAGCATTATGTGAGCATACTAGAAGTATACCTGTAATAACTTTTGCAGATGCCTCTGCACTCTGACGATCAAGTGTAGAAAACAAACGGGGTTGTCCCCCTCCCTGAGCAACTTGATTTGCACCTCTGCCTGTCCCATACCCGGTCTGATTATGAGAACCACGAGCCCGAGGTGGTGCAACTGGAGTAGCTGAGGATCTACTAAGACGAGTTGATCCACCACTAAAATTACATTGCAACTTTGGGAAGTTGGCCTTTATATGACCAATGTCTCCGCAATGATAGCAACCATGAAACCCGAGCTTGCACTGGATTGAATGTTGCCTCTTAAATGTTCCACAAAGACCTTGTTGGTGTGAATTTTACTCAGCATGACTCTGGTTATGTGAGGATGATATCCCAAAATTTTGATTATGGCGAGACTGGTTTCCATAAATCTGAGTACGTCTGAAGGAAGACCCACCACCTGACTGATTACTGGATGGAGCTGGTGCTAATGACTCCTTATTGAAGGAACACTTTCCTCCTCTGTTGGATGTACCATTAAACCTGCCCATTGTCCGTGCTTTCTTGTTATGCTCTTTTTCTTCTCTTCTTTGTTATTTGTCTTTTTCTGAGTGCTTGGCAGATCCCAGAATAGAGGAGAAAACTGTCATTCCTACCGCTGCAGCTGATGTCGTATCTTTAATGTGGTTAGCCAAACCGCCAACAAACCTGCGAATCTTTGCTTTTTCTGTCTTAACTATGTGAGGAGCATGCTTAGCCAAACTTATGAATTCCATGTAGTACTCTTGCACACTTTTATTTCCTTGATTGAGCTGCTCGAACTCTGTAGCCTTAGCTTCCCTATCCTCTTCTGGTATAAAATTAGCCATGAAGGCCTCTTCAAATTCTTCCCAAGTAGGCGGTGCATCATCTTCATCTCTTTCCTTCTCCCACATCTCAAACCAAGCGTCAACCACATCTCTAAGCTGGTAGGCAGCCAGCTCCACAGCTTCATCATCAAATGCCTTCATCGCTCGGAGGGCTTTCTTGACACCCTCCAGCGACAATATTGGATCTTCATCAACTATAGTACCACGGAACAATGGGGGACTCAACTTTAAAAATTTATTCACTCTTGAGGAATCAAAATTTTTCTGTCTATTTGATTGTGGTGCAATCTCATCTCTTCTCTTGTTCTGGTTGGCCATAAAGCTTTAAACATCTCCATAGCACTGTTAACAACATTAAATATCTGACCCACCTCTAGAGATATAGTTGTCTGAGTTGGAACTGCTGTTGGGGGTGGCATTGGATCCCGAGGTACTAGCTTATCATGCTCCACCCCTTTTTCATGTTCAACCCGGGGTACTTGAACACCTTTTGTGGATTTACCCTTACTTTTCTGAGTTGATGCCTTCTTAGTTATACCTTGAGCCACAATAGTAGCAATATTTTCTTGCTAGCATCCTGAGCGTCAGTGTCAGAGTTGCGAGTACGAGCTATTTCTGGGAGTTTTGGAGAAATGAATACATTATATAATTTCTTAGAGGTACGCTCTACTACACTATCTAAAGTATAAAAAATGAGACTTTTCCTAAATGCTTGTAGCCTCCTATTTATAAGTATGTCGCGCTTCATAGACATAAACAAGACTCTACTAACACGGCTTCATAGACCCCTAGGACTCCATAAACCTGAGGCTCTGATACCAAGTTTGTCACGACCCATTTTGTGAACAAGCCATGACCGGCACCCGATCACTAAACATGACCGAGCGAACCATCTGTGCTAATCAAATCTATTATAACTTCAAACTTTATATGCAACAAGCAAAATACTTTAACCAAATACTTTTAATTAATTTAAATACCTAAAATAAACCAACTCCAAAAATTTATTCGTAGTAACCATTGAAATACTACTAAGTTATTATCAAAAACATCTGAATCTTAACCCAACGATTGTGTCTATGAAGCCTCTACTGATAAACTGACGTACTGCTCAGGACATGAGATTTCCTGGCCAGTTCTCTAAGTAAACAAAAAAATAGCTAAATAATGACGACTCAAAAGAGTACTCCACGAACAAAAGCGGAGCTCAACCAATAGCATTGGAAGTGAGGGAAGTCCTAACCTGTAGCCTGCTTGCCTGTAAAACCGGTTCCTACGTTGTATCACAGACCAACGTAGATTCCCAAAAAAGAACGTCAGTACCATCCATTGTACTCAGTGAGTCTCAACGATAAGGGACGAAACATTAATAAAATATACATTACGAGCAAAGATTCTAACGGCATGGAGACATAAAGCTTCTAAGAACAATTCTAAAATAATTGCATAATAGTAGTTTATGAATATTCAAAAAAGAAATTCTTTTCTTTTTCTTTCTTATAAAAAATACTTCACTTTATACTTTGGGAGTTCTAACTATCCTGACCTATTTCTGCCTTAGTCACCATGTGATTGACACGGGTTCGATTCTAACCTGATCGAATAGGCCCAATCCATGAGGTGCCACTCGCTTCATGGTTCTCAACGCTTATGTATCATACCTTAGCCTGGCTAAGTAAATTCTCAGCAACGAGACCCCCGGCTCGTGTGCTCCCTAGTTTGGCACAAGTAGTTTCAGGAAGTCAACGCCTTGGTCAGGAAATTCGGCCTGGACGATGACCCCTTCTCAGAATAGAGGATACACCCAAATATCTTTTCTTTCGAAAACTCCTCGTGACTTTTCGAGTCTAAATTTTTTCTGGAACATCCTATACATACTCATACTGGTATATTTAAATGTAAAGCATGGCATAAATGAAATAAAAATTCAAAAGTATTTCTAAAGATTCTTGCTTCTTCATGAATTTTCAACATGAAAATGGCATATAAGAATAACACAAAAATATGAAAATTTATGCACATATATCAGAATAAATCATCTAATCTTGAGCTAGAAAATAATTCTAAGCCAATAAGTACTCACTGTTGATACCCAATTTTTTCTCAAATTTGTAATTATACCTTCAAATCACTCTTTATAATAACTGGTATTATTCCGAAAATTTTCATATTTTTATTAAATTCTTTTCCAATTTATTCAGTATTTTTATATTCAATAATTATTCATAAATTGTATTATAAAAAATTTCAAAATATTTCCCAGTTCAATATATCACTTTTAATCCTATTAGGATTTAATTATTTCACAAATTATCCAATTTGGCATTTTGACCATAATTACATTAATTTTGCAACTATGGCCTAATTATACATTTTATACCATTTAAATCAATAATTATTTCGTTTTATATTTTTTTATATTCATTAATTACCTTAATTTAATTTATTTATCATTAATTTCATTTTATATAATTATTAGATATTTTTTATTAATTATTTATCTATTTTTTGGGTATTTAACTAATAGCCACTTTTAATTTCAATTCTAGCCTAATTTCACCCGGACCCCTACCCAATTTAATCAGCCCAATTACCCAGCCCAGACCTAAAATCCTACCCGGTCCAACCCCACGACTAATCTAAGTCGTTGATCAATTTAAACCAACGGCCCAGATTAGTGTTACCATAATTAAACCCAGACCTACCCCCACCGACCCCTCATTTCACTCGGTCTCTCATCTCTCTACTCTCTCTCTCTATCTTTCTAGTTCTCTCTAAAGACCTCTGGTCTCTCCACCTCCAATGAGGTCTGTTCGTCTTCTCCGGCTAGTTCCCTCGCCAGAAACTATGGTCTCCCATTATCTCCCGGTTACTGCTCCACCCTACACCGGTCTAATGACACCCTAAGGCCCTTAGGCGAACCTGGAGCAGTTCAACTCCTACCCATGGTCCCTCATGCCATCTTCCGGCTTCCTCCGGCCGTCTGAGTAAGAGCCATGACTTTTCCGGCTAACGCTGGCGACATCTTTAAGGTTTTTCTTATTTATCTGGGCTCTCTGAAACCCTAACTCCTGGTATTTTTACGATTTCTTTCAGACCTGTCTTAGATCTGTGTATATCATGAAGCTTTTTACATGTTTTCTTCGAAAACCTTCATATTCTAAGTGATCTTTCATCTTAAAATTAGGGTTTCATCACCCCTCTTCCAAAAATGATTTCGCTTCTTTTTTAATATCATTCCATGATTCTTTCGATGATTCCA
Organism: Nicotiana knightiana; assembly: GCA_005239525.1. Classification (NCBI taxonomy): domain Eukaryota; kingdom Viridiplantae; phylum Streptophyta; class Magnoliopsida; order Solanales; family Solanaceae; genus Nicotiana; species Nicotiana knightiana. Next base: position 262,098 of record ML435105.1, on the reverse strand, counting down.
TGATTTACTCGGAGTTCTCTTTTCACTTTTGACTTACAATGCTGAAACCCCTAGGTTTTCCCTAATTCTGAGTCGGTCTTTAACTGGTATGTTTGTTTAAATGCATGAACTCTCATTTCTCATAAATGTTTAAGCTTTCTATGATTTTACCCTGTTTTTTCTTATTAGGGTCCCTGACTATGTTCTCTTTGCTTATATCATGTTCAATGTTACTGCTTTGTCTCTAGACCTGTGTGATTTTGCTACTATAGGCACTAGGGTTTCAACTCTCTGATTCCCATTGTTCGTTTAAATGTGTGCGAGCCTCAAATCTCTGATTCTATGTGATTATTTACCTTGCTATGCTTTTTCTTGCCTATTATTTGCCTAACTGATTTTGTTCCTATTTGAATCCCTAACTCTCTGCAAATTTACATTGTTCGCACCCTGATTCCTAGAGATTTGAAAAGCCCTACTGATTTCTTATGAGATGTTCTTACTGACTTCCAACTTTGTCTTCTTACCTTGTTACATAATTGATTAACTATTAATTTATTGCTATTTCCTAAAGTGATATCTTCTTAACCTAGTCTCAATTGTATGCTTGAATTAGGGTGAAATTGTTTCCTTATATGTTACAAGTATCAGAACTTTCCTTAATTGTTATTTTACCTACTAGACGTTTGAGTTTAACCCCTTCAAATAAGGGATACCTAATTTCCTGTTGTACTTACACTGTTCTTATATACCTCTAAGCTATATATGGTCCTTTCCTTATTTAATACTCACCGTGTGAATCACTCCATTGATTATAGGGATACTTATACTAATTGGGTACTGATTGATATTTTGTCACACAATCACTAGTTAATTCTGAATTTTTCCTTATTTTTCATCAAGTTTTAAAACTATATATACACTCTATTCATTCATTACACACACGAACGAATGTGTTCAAAAATCTCTCTCACAATTTCAAAGACTCTCTGCTCTCTCTCTTCTGTGCTAACTACTACTACTCTAAGTTGGCCGGCTGCAAGCCAAGGCTAACTATTGTGCATCACCTGCTTTCTTGTTTGTGTTACTGCTTTCTTCACTTCACTGGTATGTTCTAATTTAGATTTCAGTCCTCGAACCAACATGATTCCACTACTGTTGTAATTCAGCATGCTTCCAATTTGCTTACTTATTCTTCAGCATGTATCTAGGATCCTGAACTCCCCTATGCATGTTTAAATTAGGCTTTATTTGTTTATGACCAGCATGTTTCTGTACACTTAGCACCTACTTCTTATATGCCTATGACTGGTACATTAGTTTAACCATGGCCTTAGTTGTTAATCTAACCTAGCACTTTGCTGTACCCCCCTAATCCTCTAGACACTTAGGAGTTTATGATTGTATGTCTACGGGTGTATCTGCCTACTGCATGTCTGCCCGTTTACCCTTGTTTGTGCTTGTTGGACTATCCTTGGTCCTTTGTGATGTTAAGCTTCCATTTCTTTCTTCAAAAAACTGTTTTCTTACTTACCTTTTCTCAAAACTATTCCTTACTTAAATCCTTTTAAATAAAAGCACTCTCACATATACTCTTAGAAGTCCAAGTTCAGCCCCCTTCGTCTGAGCACTACTTTGGGGACCCTTTGAGTACCCTCTGAACTCTGACACACAAGACATGCACTTCCACACTACACATGTTTAACTCTTTGGCCATATCTGTGTGTGAGCACTGCCCGGGAGCCCTTGAGGTCCTTAGGAAACTCTGATACACCCGGACTATGAAAGGCTATACAACACCGAAGGCATCTAGGCTGGGAAGATCTGGGCCTAATTGAAGGCTCCCTATAGAAGTAACTTCTTATTTTTCCTTTGGTTGTGTAATTCATAATTCCCTGGCCTGTAATAATTTTTATGCAACTCAGGGGATGGATAGTGAAAAGGGAGGGGTAACTACGCATGCGATAGCTATTAAAGGGATAGAAATCATGCTATTAGACTTTATTTCCTATATGTGCAATAGAGATCATGTTTAGGCCTATATGTTCAAATTCATGCATTAGAAACCATGCTATTTGACTTGATTTCGTATCTGTGCAATAGAATTCATGTTTAGGCCCATAAATTCAAATTCATGCATTAGAAATCATGTTTATTAGGTCTCATACCTACTGTTTCAGCATGTTCACTTTTACTTAGAAAATCCTGCTAATAAATGGTATTCTCTACTATCATGTTCCACACTTCCATATACGCTTAGAAATCTTGTCCCAGGCTAAACAATATTAAAATAAATTATCACTCCAGCATCTTCTGAAACCATGATTAATACTGGGATTACTGAGCATTTAGAAATCATGCTTAGGAATTCTGCATCACTACATGTACATTAGATATCATGTTATAGGGTCCTAATCGCTCAACTACATTTAGTCTAATTAATGATGTATAAAAAGGTATAACAACCTCACTCAGTTTTCTCTAAAAAACAACTGGTAATGCTTCTGTGTTCTGAACAACCTAGAACAACATGTTTAGGTAACAATTTGCAACAGTTCCTCTAATAATTCTGTTAATATACACTGTCCCCCACCTAGGCAAGCCTTATGTGACTAAATTTCCAAAAATTAGAAATCTGTCTCTCTTGTGTGTGTTGCTTAATACTAATAGGTACTTTTAAATCATTAGGCAAACTGATAAGAGCATGTTTTTGAGTTATAAAACAAGTGTGCCTATTTGTTTATCCTCTGAATTCACCTAGATACCATGTCTTAGGATCTTAATTAACAATACTGCCCTTATATGTGTTTGAGTCGTGCTAATTACATGCATTATCTGCGGAGGAAAATTTGAGCCTCCTATATGCTCATATGTGTTTCCCATTGACTGCAGTTCTACATGTTCTTTGCTTGTCGCCTTAGAATTTTACCCCTTTAAACCTGAGGGTCTGAGTAGTACCTACCCTTTAGGATAGTAGTCCTAACTTCCTCCAGGACTGATAGAATGGGACGGGTAATAACATGCAATAGAATCTGTGACCAACACACGCTTTAATTACCTTCACGGGGTGGGAAGGGTAGAATATGGATATGATGACCGGTGCGCTAATACCACGTGTATCCCCTCTTCGAGGAGTGATTACCGGGTATTGCATTAATGTGATCCATATTATTATAAACCAAGGACACCTGTATATGCTAGTTCGTAACCATTTGGCTGGGAACCACACTTGTGGATCCTGAAGGGTGCCTAACACCTTCCCCTTAGGATAATTTCAAGCCCTTACCCAAATCTTTGGTTAGCAACGTAGTTGTAATTGAACCCCTTAGGTACCCTAACGCACCGTCAAAATCATTAGTTGGAGACTCTTTAAAATATGCAAACCCCTTTCCCAAAAGGAAAGAGTTGTCCCAACCAATGTCATAAACCCGATCTTCCGCAAGGAAGAGGAAAAAAGGGTGCGCGACAGCATGGCGACTCTGCTGGGGATATCCAGGCTTTTACCATTTCAAATTGTTTCGTGAATTTATGACTTTATTTTTAAATACTTGCACCTTTTCCTATTCCCTTTGCATTCAATTAATTACTTACTTAGAGTATTTATTTTTTCAAAACGTAACTGACATGTCTCTTTGTTTCCTTTTTGTAACTGCTTTAAATCATTATTACATTTTTTACCGCTTTCTTTAAAGTGCAAATATGTGACAACTTGTTTTAATACTTATTGCATAAATCATGCTCAAAATTCATACTCCACTCGTGCCAAACAAAATACTATAACAACGCTTGATGAGTGGTTGCGCTCTTCCTATATTATTACCCCCTAAATTCGGAAAGGCTTATTTGCGGTAAAACTAGTCGATCAGTGGTGCAGCCGACGATTCCGTGCCTTTCCCCCTTGAGTTGTCCGCTCGAGGGTACTAGTCTAAAACCCCATAGAAACCTTACTCTGTTATGTTGTTTCATGCATCATGGTAAAACCTAACCGGGTTAATGTGTCGTCCGCACAATAACCCTTTAAGACAGCCTTATCCAAAAGTTCACCGAGTTTTTCATAATCCCAACGGACACAATCACGTTCTTTGCATTTATTTGGAGAACTAAATGCTTGTATGCTAATCATAAGTGTATAAATGGTCGAGTCTGGCGGGGGTAAGGGCCTAACTATGTTTGTCTTGCAGAATATGAGGCACGAAGTCCCTAGATTCAGCATGGTCAGCAATATCCATCCAAAGCTCCTGAACTGGTGGGAAGACCTTTCCTCCAGTGATAAGAAACACGTCAAGAAATACCTACTGCTAGGACTGCATGAGCTAGGGAACCTGTTCGATGGGATCAAGGGTGCCGAATCTGGGGAAGGTCCTTCTGGACCAAGTAGGATAGGATTTCCTTTTTTTCGTTTTTATCAATGTAATAAGGCCAATGGCCATTAGTGACTTTATTTTCTGCTTACTATTTTAGTGTCGTTTTGGATTCGTCTATTTCTACATTAATGAAATGAGGCATTTTGGCATCTAATTTCTCCAAATCAACTTGTCGCTAGGCCTACCTCGGGCACAAAAGAGGTCTCCAAATTAGGACGCGCTTTACATTCCTGCACTATGTGTTTAAATACCGCAATACTTTTCATAATCCTCACTGACTTGGTTACCTTTTGTTTTTTTTCTTACTCCCCTCCCTAAAGGTTAGTTCGTGCCTTCTGGCATCATCAACCTATCGCACCAGATCCAAGGGGCCTCCACCTAATCCTCTCTTAGTCCTCCTAAGGGCAAAGACAAAGGCAAAAATAAGATGGAAGAGTCCAACGACATCAGAAAGGAGAATGTGATTGAACGGGTAGAGGCCACTAATGGCCGAGGTATTCAGGTCCTGCAGGAGAACATGTCACCACTTGAACATAAATTGCTGAAGATTCAGGAAGAACTCGATAAAGTCCGGAACCTGGCAAACTTGTCATTTTCCCTCAACGTCCCTGACATCAACCTTCCAAATTCTCAAAACCCCGCACCTCCACAAAATATCCCAAGCCAGCAAAATCATCCCGCACCTCACCATCACACCACTCCCCTAAAGAACCAAACTCTCCCAACACAGTGCAATGCTTGCCACACCTTAAACACTCCACTACTCATCCCAAAACCTCAAAACCCCACAAAAGACCATTTCCACACCTATAACAATCCCATCTATGTGGAAACCATAACCCACTCCACTCCGCCTATCCCACTGGCGTCCGAGTCGGACGAAAGGATTTACTTATCAGGAACCTGGCCGAGTAGCTTAGGAAACTGACCAGCCGAGTCCAGGGTGTTGAAGGAACCAATGGGATTGAAGGGTTGAATTATGAAGACCTTTGTATCCAACCTGATGTCGAACTGCCTGAGGGGTACAAACCTCCAAAGTTTGAAATTTTTGATGGTACTGGTATCTGAGAGTCCATCTGAGGACCTATTGCGACAAATTGGTTGGCGTGGGAAAGGACAAAAGAATCCGCATGAAGTTGTTCATGAGGAGTTTGAAGGGAGATGCACTATCTTGGTACATCAGCCAAGACCCCAAGAAATGGTCAAACTGGGTAAGCATGGCGTCTGATTTCATGGACATATTTCGATTCAACACAGATAACGCACCGGATGTGTTCTACATACAAAATTTGAAGAAGAAGCCTACAGAAACTTTTCGCGAGTATGCTACTCGCTGGAGGTCCGAAGCCGCTAAAGTCAGACCTGCTCTAGAAGAAGAATAGATGAACAAGTTCTTTGTCCGGGCTCAGGACCCGCGATATTATGAACGGTTAATGATGGTTGAGGGCCACAAATTCTCTGACATCATCAAACTGGGTGAGCGGATTGAAGAAGGTATTAAAAGCGGTATGGTTACAAATTTTGAAGCCTTGCAAGCCACTAAAAAGGCTCTACAGTCCAGTGGTGTGTCTAAGAAGAGAGATGTGGGAGCCCTAATGGTGCACAAAGAACCAAGTCCCCGCTAAATTACCAAACCTATCAGACACCTCCACTCACATATCACCAACCCTGAATTACCAAGCTCCACCACCAAATTACCAAACTCCACCACCTTCCTACCAAGCCCCACCACCCACATATCAACCTGTTTCGCCCAAATATCCACAACCCACTCATGGCTACCACACTTATAATTCCCAGCCATCCCATTACCAATCACCCCCTGCATGCCAAAACTTCCCTAGACCTCGTCCCAATTTTGATCGCCGCCCTCTAAAGCAATACACCGCCATAACCGAGCCCATTGACCAGCTGTATGAAAAACTCAAAGCTGCTGGTTATGTCACACCTTTCCCTGCTGCCACCCCCGAGAACCCTTCTCAGTGGGTTATCCCAAAAAAATCCTGTGCATAACATTCCGGCATGAAAGGACACACCATCGAAGAATGCCGTTCTCTGAAGGACAAAATACAGGCTCTCATTGACAACAAGATTATTGTGACAAAAGACCCCGTTCCAAAGGTCCGCGACAATCCTCTGCCAGACCATAAGGGTAGAGGTATCCATATGATTGAAATAGAAGATGATTGGCATCCCAAGGGGTCAATCGGGTTGATCGCAGAAGGCGATGATCCAAAGAAATCCACAGTCACTCTCAAACCGATCATAGTCCAGATTCAGCCATCTGAGACCGCTAAGGTGAATATGTCTATACCATTTGAGTTTGAAGCAGTGTCACCTGCAAAGTCACCAGTGCCAATTAAAGTTGAGTTTGTATCTCCAGCAAATGCACCAGCTTTGTTCGAGTCGCAGTCTTGCCACCCCGAACACAAATTCCGTTTGAAGTAAGGATGGCTGCACCAATTCCGATGGCGATGTCAACCACGCTACCCTTCTATTTCAACGCTATCCCGTGGGACTACACAGTCGAGGCGAGAAGGAAAGGCAAGGTCAGGTCTGAGGAAGTTGTCGCAGAACAGGGTATGACGAGAACTGGTAGGGTCTACACCCCTAGCATGGCCGAGTCAAGCAAGTAGGATGCCAACCGGCCTCCCCTTATCGAAACGGGTTCCGACGACCTTTGGATAAAGGTGCATGCTAAGGAGTATTCATTCATTGATCAGCTGAACAAGACACCGGAACAGATATCCATCCTCTCTCTGCTACAGAATTTCGAAACACACAGAAATGCTTTGTTGAAAGTGTTGAGTGAAGCATATGTGCCAAAAAACATTACTAGTGGGGAAATGGCCAATATGGTAGGCCAGGTACTGGAGAGTCATAAAATCAATTTTCATGAGGATGAGATACCACCGAAAGGGTTGGGGCACAACAAAGTGCTGCACATCACCGTGCAATGCAAAGATCATTTCATCACAAGAATCTTGATCGATGGAGTTTCCAGTATTTACATCTGTCCGTTGATAACACTCAAGAAATTGGGTAAAGGGCTACATGAGATAAAGGAGGGAGAAATCAATGTGAAGGCCTTTGACGGTTCTCAGAGGTCCACCATGGGGGAGATCAATCTACGTCTACAGATGGGACCGACTTGGTTCGAAGTGGATTTCCAGGTGATAGATGTTCCGGCATCCTACAACCTGTTGTTGGGATGACCCTGGATTCATGCTGCTGGGGCCGTAGAATCAACACTACATCCGGCGGTAAAATTTGAGTGGAACCACCAAGAGGTGATTATTCATGGTGACAGTAGCAACCCCATTTATAGTCGTCAAACTATTTCGGTGATTGACGAGAAAAGGAAGATAGGCGGAGGAACTTACCACCACATTGAACGGGTCAATGCTATCGACAAGGAAAAATGGTGGGACATCAAGATTGAGAGAATCCTGAAATGGAGAGGATATGAGCCAGGAAAAGGGCTCGGAAAGAACCTCCAAGGGATCACGAAGCCCATAAAACTTAAGAAACATAGTACCACTTTCGGTCTGGGTTATGAGTACACTTGGCAGGAATTCAACAACTGGTCGCCACCTTGGCGCGGTCCCCATTACCTTTTGGAGTAGCCGATACCTCATCTTGAGCAGACTTTCAAGCAGGCCGACACTATTTACGGTTCAGATGAGGAAGAGGCACTTGCAGTAATGAGGAGTTTGTTCCTAGAGAATGATGATATGGACAACTGTGTTGTTTTCGAGGGGGAGGGGGAGGAAGGCCCTTCTTTACAGACTGTAATCAAGGGGGCATATCTCAAGAACTGGTCTATCAAGACAACCAAAGGCCGACGAGCCTCGGGGTAGCAAGGCTAAAACAAGCATTATTTACTATTTTATTTACTAAATGATTTTCCTTTTCCTGCATTTTTCAATTTCTGCAATAAAGATCTTCAATTTTCAAAACAATTATTCAATATATCAAAGCATATTCTAAATTTCTCTTATGAATATGATATTTATTGCTATTGTTTTCTCTCATTACTTTATTTATACAACATTACTATTACTTGTCTTGATGAACCGATGGCTGTGACATGCAATGAGGCAACGCAGCAAACGGACATTGATTTAGAAGAGGACGACATACCTGACGAGATTGTCAAAAAAGTTGAGAACTTTGAGAATAGACCTAAGTCCAACCAGGATGAGACCGAAGTTATCAACCTGGGGGATTCAGGAAACGTCAAGGAGACTCGCATCAGCATTCATTTGTCACTATCAGAAAAGAAAGAATACACAGAGTTTCTAAGAGAGTATGAGGCATATTTGCATGATGACATGACCGGTCTACGTACGTCTATTGTGGCTCACAAACTGCCAACCAATCCAATGTGTCCTCCGGTGAAACAAAAGCTCAGAAAGTTCAAACCCGACATGAGTTTGAAAATCAAAGAAGAAGTTACCAAGCAGATCAATGCCAAAGTTCTCCGGGTAGTGGAGTACCCGACATGGTTAGCCAACATTGTACCTATGCCAAAGAAGGACACGAAGGTCAGAGTCTGCGTCGACTACCAGGGTCTCAACCGGGCCAGTTCGAAAGATGACTTCCCCTTGCCAAATATACACATTCTAATTGATACATGCGCCAAGCATGAATTGCAGTCCTTTGTGGATTGATTTGTTGGTTATCACCAGATTTGGATGGATGAGGAAGATGCTGAGAAGACGACGTTCATTACGCCGTGGGGAGTGTATTGTTACAAGATGATTCCATTCGGTCTAAAGAATACAGTGGCCACCTACATGAGGCCATGACCACCATATTCCATGACATGATTCACAAGGAGATTGAGGTGTACGTGGATGATTTCATTATCAAATCAAAGAAAGTTGCTGATCACATGCATAATTTGGGGAAGTTCTTCAATAGATTGTGAAAATACAATCTGAAACTAAACCCCGTGAAGTGTGCGTTCGGGGTTCCTGCTGAGAAGCTGCTGGGATTTATTGTAAGCCGCCGGGGAATAGAATTGGATCCGTTCAAGGTCAAAGCCATTCAAGATTTACCACCACCAAGGAACAAGAAAGATGTGATGAGTTTCTTGGGGAGGCTTAATTACATCAGCCGGTTTATAGCACAGTTTACAGTCATCTGCGAGCCAATCTTTAAGATGCTGAAGAAGGACGCTGCGACCAAGTTGACTGATGATTGTCAATAGGCTTTCGACAGAATTAAGGAATATTTGTCAACACCGCCAGTCCTAGTACCGCCCGAGCCAATCATACCTTTACTACTCTATCTTGCAGTATTAGATGGAGCTTTCGGCTGCGTTCTGGGGCAGCATGATGAAACGGGAAGGAAAGAACAAGTTATTTATTACCTCAGCAAGAAGTTTACTCCATATGAGGCCCGATATTCTCTATTAGAGCGTACCTGTTGTGCTATAACTTGGGTCGCCCAAAACCTGAGGCATTACTTCTGTGCCTACATAACATATCTCATATCAAGGATAGATCCATTAAAGTACATCTTTCAGAAGCCCATGCCCACTGGCAAGCTAGCCAAGTGGCAAATCCTGTTGAGCGAATTCGACATTGTCGGCATGACTCAGAAAGCAATTAAAGGACAAGCTCTGGCAGACCATCTTGCTGAGAATCCCGTAGACGGAGGATACGAACCCCTGAAAATATATTTTCCTGATGGAGAGGTATCATTCATAGGAGAAGATATTGCAGAATCCTATGATGGTTGGAGGATGTTCTTTGATGGAGCAGCAAACTTCAAGGGAGTCGGTATTGGAGCAGTACTAGTGTATCAGTGACCGGTCAGCATTATCCGATATCCGCCAAACTCAGGTTCCTTTGCACCAACAATATGGCCGAATATGAAGCCTACATCTTGGGGCTCAATATGGCCATTTACATGAATATCCAAGAACTGTTAGTGATTGGTAATTCAGACTTATTGGTACATAAGGTACCAGGAGAATGGGCGACAAAGAATCCCAAAATACTGTCGTATTTGCACCATGTACAGGGTTTAAGAAAGAGGTTCACAAAGATAGAGTTTCGGCACATCCCCAAAATCCAGAATGAGTTCGCCGACGAATTAGCTACTTTGTCCTCAATGATCCAACATCCGGACAAGAATTTCATTGCCCCTATTCCCATAAAGATCCATAATCAGCCAGCTTACTGTGCCCATATCGAGGAAGAAGCAGATGGAAATCCTTGGTTTCATGACATCGATAGGTACTTGGCAAAAGGAGAATACCCCGAGCTTGCAAATTCCACTTAGAAACGCATACTTTGGAGATTTTCCAATAATTTCTTCCACAGCGGAGGAATCCTATATAGGAGGACTCCATATTTGGGGTTATTAAGGTGTGTTGACGCAAAAAAAGCATCAAGGTTGCTGGAAGAAATTCATGCAGGGACCTGTGGCCCACATATGAACGGTTTTATTCTAGCTAAGAAAATACTTCGAGCTGGTTACTTTTGGATGACTATGGAAACAGATTGCATCTAGTATGTTTGGAAGTGTCACCGCTACCAGATACATGGGGATATGATAAAAGTGCCTCCAAATGAGCTCAACGCAACCAGCTCGCCATGGCCGTTCGCCGCTTGGGGTATGGACGTTATTGTACCAATTGAGCCTGCCGCTTCCAATGGCCACAGGTTCATTTTGGTCGCTATTGACTACTTCACTAAATGGGTCGAAGCAGCCTCCTACAAAGCAGTTACTAAGAAAGTCGTGGCCGACTTTGTCCACAACCGCATTTTTTGTCAGTTCGGAGTTCCAGAGTCAATCATCACCGACAATGGTTCTAATCTCAACAATGACTTGATGAAAGCTATGTGTGAAACTTTCAAGATCAAACACAAGAATTCCACAGCATACAGACCTCAGATGAATGGAGCCGTAGAGGCCGCTAACAAAAACATCAAGAAGATACTAAGAAAGATGATAGAAAGGCACAAGCAATGGCATGAAAAGTTATCATTCGCCTTACTGGGATACCGCACCACTGGCCGCACATCAATAGGGGAAACTCCCTATATGCTAGTTTATGGTACAGAGGCTGTTATTCCTGCCGAAGTGGAGATTCCATCTCTAAGAATTATACAGGAAGCTGAGCTCAGCGACGCAGAGTGGGTAAGGATCCGTTATGAGCAATTGGCCCTCATAGACGGGAAAAGATGAATGCAGTATGTCATGGTCAACTATATCAAAACAGAATGGCCAGGGCCTTCAACAAGAAAGTCAAGCATAGACGATTCACACCAGGGCAGTTGGTGTTAAAGAAAATCTTTCCACATCAAGATGAAGCCAAGGGAAAGTTCTCTCCCAACTGGAAAGGTCCTTACATGGTTCACAGAGTGCTGACAGGAGGAGCACTCATACTTGCAGAAATGGACGGAGAAGTTTGGCCGAAACCGATCAACTCAGATGCAGTCAAGCGCTACTATGTGTAATCTTTATGCTTTCTCAGTGATGTAATTTGAACTACGCCTGACCTGATTCCCGTTTAAGAGGGGATACGTAGGCAGCCCTATGGGTTTGGTCACAATTTAATAAAAATCTATTTTTCCTCGCGATTGGAAACTGGGGCAGAATTTTGAGGAGGACCCTCAAAATTCCGAAGTAAGTTCAGCCATTCACGTCGCGAGCAGCAGTCAGAGGCATCCACCAGCAAACTGGGGAAAATTTTTGAGGAGGACCCTCAAAATTTCGCAGCAGGAGAGGTTTCAATGGTTCGAACCGTGTCACGTCGTCGGTTCATCTAAAATAATTTTAGATTATATATCATACTTTTACAAAATCATGCATATTTATTTTCCGGAAACAACTTGTTTAGTGAATGCTACCCCAATGATACAGACAGTATCATCAGATCAAGCCCAACAAACCAAGTAAAGCCAGCGGGAATGCGAACTAACCTCCCCTGTTTATAGAACTCATGATTTTTCTTTGGATGCAGGCATACAGATTACAAAAATCTCAAAACACACTATCCGCCGAAGGACAGATACTATAAAGATACGACTCTCAAAACTGTCGCACATGCCAACATTTATTATCAGCAAAAAAACAATGCTTCATAATTGCAATGCTCACAACGGTCACAATACTGCGATCTATTACCAGATAAGAATTTCTATTGTCATTTATTTAATTCTTGCATAAGGCTAGCATTCTGCCTTCCGAGACTAAACGTTGTCTCCATCTGCATTCGCATATTGCATAAGGCTACCATTCTACCTTCCGAGACTAAATGTTGTCTCCATCTGCATTCGCATATTGCATAAGGCTACCATTCTGCCGTCCGAGACTAAACGATGTCTCCATCTGCATCCGCATATTGCATAAGGCTACCATTCTGCCTTCCAAGGTTAAGCTCTACCTCCATCTACATCATTGCATAAGGCTACCTTTCTGCCTTCCAAGACTAAACGATGTATCCATCTGCATTCGCATATTGCATAAGGCTACCTTTCTACCTTCCGAGACTAAATGATGTCTCCCATTTAATTTTCAAAAGCAACCCCTGTCTCTATCATTCGTTTCCTTTCGAGCTAAGCTCTGCTTCTTTTTAAAATTTGCAAGACTAAGCTCTATCTTGTCAGCATCATGCTATTGCATCTTCATGAGCTGAAATATCGCCAACCTATCCGAAGGCGTCATCGTTCGGAGGCACCATCTTCATAGCCCGAGAACACCATGTCATGGCCTGAGGATCTCTTTTTATCATTTTGCATATCATTATTAAAAGGCGTCATGGTTTGGAGGCACCATCCTCATGGCCCGAGAACATCATTTCATGGCCTACGAATCCCTCATCAAAGAAATTCATGGCCCAGGACATCATGGTCTAAATACGTCATACTTAACCGTCCAAAGACATCATTCATCGTCCAACGGGAATTTGCATCATGTTTAAATTATACACAATATATGCTCGTATTGTTTATCTGCAGGTAATCCGGCAAGCAACACCCATCTAGGCGAGAGCGGTTCCACTCCGGGTCTCCTAACTATCCCGTAAGCCGTTTGCTCAGTTAACCCTGTACTTTGCGTCTGTTCTCGTAAAACTTCATCGGTATACTTCACCGATGAACCCTGACCTACATACGGCCTGATTCCTGTAAGACCAGGGATATGTTGGCAGCTCAGGAATCAGGGTGCGGCCTGAACCTTTCAAGCTATTTCCACTCGGTCAAAATTGGCCATCATATCTTTACCCGATAACTCTTTCATCCTTTCCGGGTAAAGAGGGACAGCTGTTGATACCCAATTTTTTCTCAAATTATTTTTATATATACTTTCAAAATCACTCTTTATAATAACTGGTATTTTTCCAAAATTTTTAATATATTTATTAAATTCTTTTCCAATTTATTCAGTATTTTTATATTCGATAATTATTCATAAATTGTATTATAAATAATTTCAAAATATTTCTTAGTTCAATATATCACTTTTAATCATATTAGGATTTAATTATTTCATAAATTAGCCAATTTGGCATTATTTCACCATAATTACAATAATTTTGCAACTATGGCCTAATTGTACATTTTATACCATTTAAACCAATAATTATTTTATTTTATATTTTTTATATTCATTAATTACCTTAATTTTATTTATTTAGCATTAATTTCATTTTATATAATTATTAGCTATTTTTTTATTAATTATTTATCTATTTTTTGGGTGTTTAACTAATAGCCACTTTTAATTTCAACTCTAGCCTAATTTCACCCGGACAACTACCCAATTTAATCAGCCCAATTACCCAGCCCAGACCTAAAATCCTACCCGGCCCAACCCCATGACTCTAAGTCATTGATCAATTAAATCAACGGCCCAGATTAGTGTTACCATAATTAAACCTAGATCTACCCCCCACCGACCCCTCATTTCACTCGGTCTCTCATCTCTCTACTCTCTCTCTCTATCTCTCTAGTTCTCTCTAGAGACCTCTGGTCTCTCCACCTCCAATGAGGTCTGTTCATCTTCTCCGGCTAGTTCCCTCGCCGGAAACTATGGTCTCCCATTATCTCCTAGTTACTTCTCCACCCTACACCGGTCTAATAACACCCTAAGGCCCTCAGGCGAACCTGGAGCAGTTCAACTCCTACCCATGGTCCCTCGTGCCATCTTCCGGCCTCCTCCGGCCGTCTGAGTAAGAGCCATGACTTTTTCGACTAACGCTGGCGACATCTTTAAGGTTTTTCTTGTTTCTCTGGGCTCTCTGAAACCCTAACTCCTGGTACTTTTACGATTTCTTTCAGACCTGTCTTAGATCTGTGTATATCATGAAGCTTTTTACATGTTTTCTTCGAAAACCTTCATATTCTAAGCGATCTTTCATCTCAAAATTAAGGTTTCATCACCCCTCTTCCAAAAACGATTTTGCTTCTGTTTGAATATCATTCCATGATTCTTTCTATGATTCCATGATTTATTCGGAGTTATCTTTTCATTTTTGACTTACAATGCTGAAAACCCTCAGGTTTTCCCTAATTCTGAGTCGGTCTTTAACTAGTATGTTTGTTTAAATGCATGAACTCTCATTTCTCATAAATGTTTAAGCTTTCTGTGATTTTACCCTATTTTTGCTTATTAGGGTCCTTGCCTATTTTCTCTTTGCTTATATCATGTTCAATGTTATTGCTTTGTCTCTAAAATACTATGTGATTTTGCTACTATAGTCACTAGGGTTTCAACTCTCTGATTCCCATTGTTCGTTTAAATGTGTGCTAGCCTCGAATCTCTGATTCTATGTGATTATTCACCTTGCTATGCTTTTTCTTGCCTATTATTTGCCTAACTGATTTTGTTCCTGTTCGAATCCCTAACTCTCTGCAACTTTACCTTGTTCGCACCCCTGATTCCTAGAGATTTGAAAAGCCCTACTGATTTCTTATGAGATGTTCTTACTGACTTCCAACTTTGTCTTCTTACCTTGTTACATAATTGATTAACTATTAATTGATTACTATTTCCTTAAGTGATATCTTCTTAACCTAGTCTCAATTGTATGCTTGAATTGGGGTGAAATTGTTTCCTTATATGTTACAAGCATCAGAACTTTCCTTAATTGTTATTTTACCTACTAGCCGTTTGAGTTTAACCCCTTCAATTAAGGGATACCTAATTTCCTGTTGTACTTACACTGTTCTTATATTCCTCTAAGCTATATATGGTCCTTTCCTTATTTAATACTCACCGTGTGAATCACTCCCTTGATTATAGGGATACTTGTACTAATTGGGTACTGATTGATATTTAGTCCCACAATCACTGGTTAATTCTGAATTTTTCCTTATTTTTCATCAAGTTTTCAAACTATATATACACTCTATTCATTCATAACACACACGAACGAATCTGTTAAAAAATCTCTCTCACAATCTTAAAGACTCTATGCTCTCTCTCTCTTATGTGCTAACTACTACTATTCTAAGTTGGCCGGCTGTAAGCCAAGGCTAACTATTGTGCATCTCCTGCTTTCCTATTTGTGTTACTGCTTTCTTCACTTCACTGGAATGTTCTAATTTAGATTTTAGTCTTTGAACCAACATGATTCCACTACTGTTGTAATTCAGCATTCTTCCAATTTGCATACTTATTCTTCAGCATGTATCTAGGATCCTGAACTCCCCTCTGGATGTTTAAATTAGGCTTTATTTTTTTATGACCAGCATGTTTCTGTACACTTAGCACCTACTTCTTACATGCCTATGACTGGTACATTAGTTTAAATATGTCCATAGTTGTTAATCTAACCTAGCACTTTATTGTACCCCCCTGATCAACTAGACCCATAGGAGTTTATGATTGTATGTCTACGGGTGTATCTGCCTGCTGCATGTCTGCCCTTACATGCTCTGTATTTGTCCCCCAAATCCCATTACCCCTGTTTGTGCTTTTTGGACTATCCTTGGTCCTTTGTGATGTTAAGCTTCCTTTTCCTTCTTCAGAAAACTGTTTTCTTACTTACCCTTTCTCAAAATTATTCCTTAAATCCTTTTAAATAAAAGAACTCTCACATATACTCTTAGAAGTCTAAGTTCAGCCCCCTTCGTGTGAGCACTGCTTTGGGGACCCTTTGAGTACCCTCTGAACTTTGACACACAAGGCACGAACTTCCACACTACACATGTTTAACTCTTTGGCCATGTATGGGTGTGAGCACTGCCCGGGAGCCCTTGAAGTCCTTAGGGAACTCTGATACACCCGGACTATGAAAGGCTATGCAACACCATAAGGCATTGAGGTTTGGAAGATCTGGGCCTAAGTGAAGGCTCCCTATAGAAGTAACTTCTTATTTTTCCTTTGGTTTTGTAATTCATAATTCTCTAGCCTGTAATAATTTGTAAACAACTCAGGGGATGTATAGTGAAAAGGGAGGGGTAACTACGCATGCGATAGCTATTAAAGGGATAGAAATCATGCTATTAGACTTTATTTCCTCTCTGTGCAATAGAGATCATGTTTAGGCCCATATGTTCAAATCCATGCATTAGAAACCATGCTATTAGACTTTATTTCCTATATGTGCAATAGAGATCAGGTTTAGGCCCATATGTTCAAATTCATGCATTAGAAATCATGTTTATTAGGTCTCATACCTACTGTTTCAGCATGTTCACTTTTACTTAGAAAAATCCTGCTAACAAATGGTATTCTCTACTATTATGTTCCACACTGCCATGCACGCTTAGAAATCTTGTCCCAGGCTAAACAACATTAAAACAAATTATCACTCCAGCATCTTCTGAACCCATGATTAATACCGGGACTACTGAGCATTTAGAAATCATGCTTAGGAATTTTGCATATGCATCATTTTGCATCTCTACCTGTGCATTAGATATCATTTTATAGGGTCCTAATCGCTCAACTACATTTAGTATAATTACTGATGTATAAAAAGGTATAACAACCTCACTTAGTTTTCTCTAAAAAACAACTGGTAATGCTTCTGTGTTCTGAACAACCTAGAACAGCATGTTTAGGTAACAATTTGCAATAGTTCCTCTAATAATTTTGTTAATATACATTGTCCCCTGCCTAGGCAAGCCTTAGGTGACTAAATTTCCAAAAATTAGAAATCTGTCTCTCTTGTGTGTGCTGCTTAATACTAATAGGTACTTTTAAATCAGTAGACAAACTGATTAGAGCATATTTTTGAGTTATAAAACAAGTATGCCTATCTGTTTATCCTATGAATTCACCTAGATACCATGTCTTAGGATCTTAATTAACAATACTGCCCTTATATGTGTTTGAGTCGTGCTAATTATATGCATTATCTGCGGCGGAAAATCTGAGCCTCCTATATGCTCCTATGTGTTTCCCATTGACTACAGTCCTACATGTTCTTTGATTGTCGCCTTAGAATTTTACCCCTTTAAACTTGAGGGTCAGCCTAGTACCTACCCTTTAGGATAATAGTGCTAACCTCCTCCAAGACTGATAGGATGTGACGGGTAATAGCACGCAATAGAATCCGTGACCAACACACGATTTAATTACCTTCACGGGGTGGGAAGGGTAGAATATGGATATGATGACTGGTGCGCTAATACCACGTGTAGCCCCTCTTCGAGGAGTGATTACCGGGTATTGCATTGATGTGATCCATATTATTATAAACCTAGGACACCTGTATACGCTAATTCATAATCATCCCTATTAGTTTCTAAACACCTATACGCTTAAGACTTAAATCCCCTCTTATTTGAGCCTTTACTTGTTATTTGCTATTTGTACAAATTCATGAAACCATTTAGTCAGGAACCACACTTGTGGATCCTGAGGGGTGCCTAACACCTTCCCCTTAGAATAATTTCAAGCCCTTACCCAAATCTCTAGTTAGAAACATAGTTGTAATTGAACCCCTTAGGTGCCCTAACGCACCGTCAAAATTGTTAGGTGGCGACTCTTCAAAATATGCAAACCCCTTTCCCAAAAGGAAAGAGTTATCCCAACCAATGTCATAAACCCGATCTTCCGCGAGGAAGAGGAAAAAAGTGTGCACGACACTCATTCACTCCAATTAAGTATATATTAACTTTTTTATGCAATTCATCAAACACCTTGTATGCGTGCTTTTGTGAGTTAAACCACTTTAGTAAAGGGTTATATCAACTCACCTCAAAACTCTTCGAGCCAATACTTTGGCCCCAGTCCAATTTATACCCGTCAGACAATTGATTCTACAACAACCAGTGCATTTTAATTAATTTTAAAGTTCCACACCTAAACATGGAACTTACTGTTGATACAAAGAAAGAAGGGAATTCACTATTCAATTCTTACCTATTACTACTATAGGATAATTGACAATAGGAAATTTTATATACCTGAGTTCAAAAATAAGTGAGTTGTAAAGAACCCTTGAATTTTCCGTGCGTGAGCAATTTCTGGTTGCCTCCGTTCGTATAAGGCTTTAAGCGTCCGTGTGTGAAAACAAAATGCTTTCTGTTTTCTTTAAGGCATTAAGCATTTTTTTGTTCCCTTCCAATACGCTTTAGTTACCTGACTCCCGTTTTGCTTAATTGCTTTTTTTTTACTTAACTAGTATTTAATTATACCCATTGTTAAAAATTAATAATATTAAAATTATTAATATTTTTCTAATTGTATATCCAATTATTTATAAATAGAGAAGTAGCTCAAAAGTCAACCACAAGGGTTTAAATCCGTAATAGAAGTATTGTGAGCACCTGATTTTTGCCCGACGAAAAATACTCCTACAAAATCCACAAAAATAGAAGTTTTCTAGTTTTTTTTAAAATTTATAGAATTTTAGGAATTTTGTGTTAATGAACTATTTGCATTTAGTTGTGCATTTAATATTTTAAAATCATAGGAAAATACCAAAAAAATGTCTAAAATATTCATTGCACAACATTTTAGGTTTATTTGTATTTTAGGATTTAATTACATTTATTAGTTGCATTATTAAATGAAAATCAAAAAAAAAATATACCATGGTCATGTATATTTTTAGCTTTTAGTCTTAAATCGTTAATTTCCTTTCATTAGTTTTAAATTAATTATTTGTTCAAATAGATGTTAGGTTTAATTCCATAAATTTGATTTGATTTAGGATTTAATTTAGGTTCTTAATTTGATTAGGATTTTTTAATTTAAAAAAAAAAAAAAAATAAACAAAGGAAAGGAATTAAGGAAAATGTTTGGTCTTGTTCAAATCTGGGCCAAAAGTTCTCAATGGCCCAATTCACCCAAACCTGCCCCAGCCCAGACCCTTTAAAAATCCGGTCACCCCACCAAATGACCAAAACGACCCCGTTTTGATCACCGTCAATCCCCACTGTTGACCTTTCCCAGATCTAACGGACCGGAACCCCTCATCTTTCCCCCTTTTAAGTGTCACAAAACCTCCCCCCAAACCCTTAGGAACACCCTCCCCCCCCCATTCTCTTCATCTCCCTCCTCTTTAGTCCTAACTCTAGCTGCCTTAAATCCCCAACCCACCTCGCCGACGGCCGCCACCCTAAATGACCCCATCTTTTAACCAGACAATCACCATTATCCCCTCCCCTCAAATTCCATAATCATTCCCCTCAAATCCATCTAGGTCTCTCCGATTTTTAGATCTAAAATCCAGAAAACCTAGTTTTTACTCTTTTTCTAATTACTTCAACGAATTCGTTCGATTTGGCTCAACTCACGGTGGTAGATTTCTCTTGAAAGGAGCAATACATTGACGTTAGTTTTGGATCATTTCGAAGTCACTGGATTCCTCCTAACTCACCACTGACCGGCCAAAGCTTCATCATCACCGGTATTCGTTGTTTTGCCTCAATCATCGTCTCATTTGTGGTCCGAATCAGTGTACTTCTCTTCTCCTATACCTTTGTTTCTTTTTCTGTTTTGAATTATCAATTAGGTGTTAATTTTGATTAGATAGCTTATTGATTTGATTAAGTTCAGGGAAAGTAGGATTATTTAGTTAATTGCATAATCATTAGTTTAATCGCATGTGTTTTAGGTTAATTGAATCAAGTTTAATTAATTTAGTTATTTAGCTAGGTTTAATTAGTAGATTGTTTCTGTTTTGTTTGTTCTTTGATTTGGTCTTAATTGGTTGGTTTTTGATGTTTGAATGTCAATAGAAATTAGGGGTTGAAAGGAACATAAACCTTAAAGGGGGTAATTGAAAACTGAATTTAGGGAATCTGATTAGTTGCTTAGGAAGCTTCTAGAAAAAGGGCTAAACTACAATAACATGAAGAATTAGGTCAAATCTGGGGTAAAATGGTTAGTTTTCAAAACTTAAAGGTTTAAAAAATAAGAGAAATCATCTTAAGAGGACAGTTGTCCAATTCAGTTGCAAAAAGATTCAATTTTCCTGAATTTTAGGGGAAGCTGGCAGATTCTTTTGGCCTTATCTCATCCCCTCAAAATGCATAGGGATAGTTATATAAAAGGAGGCTTTTCTTCCTCACACATAGAGGTTAACATTCTGCATTTTCCCTCTCAAATACACTAAAAACACACGAAAATTGGTACACTAATTCCTGCATTTTTAGGTTTGAACTCTTCTTTACTCTAAAAAAATCCTGGGATTCCATCCTTTTAATTACAGAGAACATGAGAAAACAAAAAAAACTCAAGTTAGTTCCCTTGCTTGATATTGGGTCTCCTATTCTGATTTCTAAAGTCCAATCCATCTTTAAGCCCTGTTCTCTGCTGCTGTTGTCAATAAGCTGTGTTGGAATCTTTGTTTAGCTGCTTTCCAGATTCAAAGATTTATTTTATGTTCTTTTGCTTTGTTGCTGCTGAGGTATTACTCTCAATCAAATAATTTAAATCCATTTTATTTATAGTACAAAATTGTTGACTGTTTTGTTGTGTTTCATCATTTTTAATTTTGTTCGAAATTCATCATGATGTATTTGTTTGGTTTATTGTTTGGAACATAGTTTTGAGTCACATGTTGAATATAATGTGTATGTCGTGATAAAGGGTGATATAAAAATCTATTTGTTTGTTTTTAACCGAATGAATTGACTCATGGTATGGGGTTTGATTGAGAAGTATGTGAAAAGCAGGAGTAATGTGAATCTACTGTTTAGAGGCTGGAAATCTAAAGTGTTAACGATGACTAAATTGGTGAATCTGACAACCAGTTGGTCAAATCCATCTTTGAGGAATGTTTGGCTCATAAAGTCCTTAATTATAGAACATTAAAGATAAGATTCCATATCTGTTTATTCTAAGTAGCAGTATATCTTTTTTTGTTCAGAAATCCTTATTTTTGAATAATTATAAATAATGGTTAGAATTGAAAGAATGATTCTTTTAATGTAATTGGTTCAAATTTAACCCAGTATGAGCTTCAATGTTTTGATTTAGTATGGTAATTGATCAGTTCGGTAATGTCACAATTAATTACATGTTTTGATTCAAACGTTTGCGACTGTTTGGGTACATAAAATTTGTGGTTTGGACTTGTCGGGCTTAACGGACCAGTGAGCCCAGTTTCTTCGCTGCTCATGATCGGAGCATTTGGACTCCATCATAACCAGACCATCAAGCGCTTAGTTGCATGAAATCTGTTAGGCCCAAGCCTTGCCCAACGTTTTCAATCTGGATTCTAAATTGGAATAATAAGACATAATAACTGTGATTCTAATTTTAGTTCCCTTCTGTTACTCTTTATTAAACTGCCTCAAATTGCAGATAATTTAGACTTGAGAATTAACTTAAAATTTTCTTTATTATATTTGATTAGCTTTAAGCACTTCACAATTTAATCATGCTCACAAGAACTTTAGATGTAGGTCATTTTGGATCAATGTGAAATTTAAGTAGCAATAATGCACCCCCTATAAGATAAGGTATTTCATATACCCACGACTTCACAGCAATCCCAAAGATGATTGAAAACAAATAAATTAAGAACACGCTAAAATGCTTTTAGGCGCACATTTAATCAAATTATCGTGATCAAGTACACGTTCGCGTGACGTGATTGCGATTTCAAAAGTGAATATCCTAAGAAATACTTTTAGGCGTGCATTTAATATACTATCATAATTGTGTACACGTTCGCGTGATATGATTATGATTTTTCACAAATAAATCAAAGTATGCGTTTGCGCGACTTTGGCCAAAAAATCCTATCAACTACTAAAGCGTGATAAATCGTGTACAGTACGTGTGACATGATTTCTAGCGTGCCCAATAAACCAGGTTTACCCACATGTGACCCGTTTTGAAGATAATCTGTAAAATGCCACAATTAAAAGCGGTAAAAGGTAAAATGCACATAGGTTCTAAAACACGTAATTAAAATAATTTAATTAAGCCAGGTATGATTAAAGAGACCGTGCTAAAACCCCAAAATTCTGGAATGTCTAACACCTTCTCTCGGGTTAACAAAATTCCTTACCCGATCTTCTGATTTCATAGACTTCAGAACATAGTCAAATTTTCTCGATTTGAAATTTAAAATAAACCGATGACTTGGGACACCATAATTATCCCAAGTGGAGACTCTGAAATTGAATAAAATAATCCTTTTCGATTAATGTCACTTTAATTGGAAAAACTTCCTATCCCATCGGGAAAAGGAGGTGTGACAGCTCTGAAGACTCTGCTGGGGAACGAACCCAGAATCTCTACTTTTGGGTTCATAATTCGAGCTTGTTATTGTGATCTATACTTGGCTTTCTTGATATTTGATATTGTTGTGTTTGTGGACCTAATGTGCTAATTGCCACTCATTTACCGCTTTAATATTATTTGAATTGTATTAAAATGTCTTCTTACGCCTCCCTTCTGAGTCTTCTAAAAATATGGTGCACACGTAGTGCCCCACTTTTCTGTTAAAGGTCGTACCAAATAGAATGAGGCTGATCAGCAACTAGGCCGGGTAGATTTCCGTGCTCCTGGTACATTGCCCCCACCTCGGCTCGAGTCGTCCGCTTGGGTAAGTCATGTCTAGAACATACCCCTAGGTTTAAACCTAGAATAATATAGCCTCATGCCGGATCCCTAGTAGGAATATTTATTTTCATCACGTACATTTGACTTTGAGGACTCAACACAGGGGTTGGGTCCATCTAGGACAGGTGTACCCGAAATAAAATACCATCTTGATGCATCTTACGTGCTATATGTGCATTTATTTGTTTCGGCTTGCATGTTGATCAACTAAGGAAATAAAATCAAGAGAAAAAACAAGAGTGAGGTAGGAGAGAAAATTCATCCTATTCTGAACACCCGGTATTTGGAAATGTCCCGAAACTCTGCTGAAATTTTTGACAAAAAAAGAAAGAAAGAAGAGAATGGATTTCAAAATGAGTTAATATCATGTTTTTCTGATTATGTCACAACTGACTGAGCTACGCAGGTTTGATTCTCATCAGATGTGAGATACGTACGCAACCTACATAGGGTTCGGCCTTGCAAAAAAAAAACCCCAAAAATAAAAAATGTGTTCGTTGCTTTGGTCAAAAGAGTAAGGTGACTGAGCTTATTGCGCCGTTTTTGCCGTAATAGCCTTAGAACATCTTTAAATTTTCGAAGGGCTATTCTCGCAAAGAACGGACATTTTTGTCAATGGGGCATCACTTTTCCCATAAAGTTCCTTTCCCCGGCCTCAAACTTTATTTGAAAGTGGGAAGGGGCCATTATTTCAAAGATGTCCATCTTTGGCAAATATTGCATAAGTAGCCACCCTCAATTGATTTCTCATTGGAAGAACTAAAACTTTTTTTGCAAAAGAGTCCACTGGTCTGTATTTTGAATTAGAGTCAACCCTAACCCTAACCATTCACAGGTACAAAATGAACACTGTCCAGAACCCACCATTAATGGTTGTAGAGCAGGCTCCATTGTAGCTTCAAATGTGGTGGTACGATTTGTATAAAGATAGTCAGGATTATGTAGTAAAACATTTGGGTGCTCTCACGGATATTATGAAAGTCAAACCCCGGGATGATTTGATCAAGGCCTTGGTAACTTTCTGGGATCCCGTCCACAATGTCTTCTGCTTCTCATATTTTGAACTTACTCCCACTCTGGAGGAAATAGCTGGATATACTGGTTTCGGCCGAGACTTGAGAAATCAGAAACTTATATTCCCAAGGCCTCCCTCTGTGCACCTATTCTTTGATCTCCTGAATACTAGTAAGCAGATAAGGAAGAATAATGTAAACAATGGATGTTGCTCCTTCTACTTCATGTATTCCATATATGGGCACTCAAATGGGTTCGAAGCACATGAAAAGGGCCTAAACAATAAGAAAAACAAGGACACCTAGAAAATTCATCGTCCCTTTGCTTTCATAGTGGCGTTTCTGGGAATTATGGTCTTCCTGAATGAAAAACGGACAATTGATATCCGCATGGACCGAATTACGCAAGTCCTCGCTACCAAAGAGGATCACACGCTTGCTCCGCTTATATTGTCAGAAATCTATCAAGCATTGACGCTGTGTAAATCCGGGGCGACATTTTTTGAAGGGTGCAATATTCTTTTGCAAATGTTGCTAATTTAACATCTCCGCCATCACCCAAAATTCATGAGTTATGGCCCGAGCAAGAACAACTTCATAGAGAGTTATGAGGAAAGGGTAAAAGATTACAATTCTCCATAAGGGGTTGAAGCTTGGATCTTCCATCTAAGAACTCTAAAGGCGAGTCAGATTGAATGGACTTTGGGATGGCTCCCGGTAAGGGAAGTCATACACATGACGGCTACAAAGAGCTATTTGTTGTTGTGGTCTTAATGTCCAACTGTAGGCACCGCAGAGAGTTCTAAGACAGTTGGGAAGATACTAAGTGGTGCCCGAAGTTGAAGATTTGATTATCCAAGTCATCGAGCTACACACTGAAGCCCCACTCCCCGAGGCTTTAATCGAGCAAACTTAGAATGATTGTCGATACCTGAAAGAGGATACCCATGTACCATATATTGTGAAAGGTGAGGTAGACCCAGGATATGACACATGGTTTGAGAGAAGGAATTATGTTAATAATGAGCCTAAGCCTGAGCCCGAAAGGCCCGCCAAAAGACCTCATATTCAGGCTTTTGATGACAAAGCCCGAGAACGGTTGACCTGGGGAGAAAGGAGAAGAAATATCAAGCCACCATTCATGCCTTAGAAGAAAAGTTGAGAAGCCTCACATTTGACAATGACTTACAGGTGCAAGAAGCTGAAGATGAAAAGAGAAGGTTGGCCCGAGAGAACGAGGCACTCCGAGCCCAACTCCGGGACATGAGGATAGCCGCTGAAACTCTTGTGAGGAGTGAGAAAGATGAAAAACTCATAAGCAACTTAAGGTTAAAGGTGCATTATGCGCCGACTTGACAAAACCCGAGAGAGACTTTCTAAAAGATCAAGAAAAAGTTGGCAAAGGGTGCAGAAGAACATTCCAGATTAGCCCACCAATTGAAGCAGAAATACGATAGACAAGTAACAATTCTAAAGAAAAAGCTGGACGCCCTTGAAAATGAAATGGTCCAGCAAACAAAGGACTTCAAAGCAGAAAGAGATCATTTCTATGCATTGATTTACCAATTAGAAGAAAGCATGCAACAGATGCAAGACGAAAACAACACAGCCACACAAGTGCTAGAAGCCCGGGCATAGCAAATTGGACGCTTGCTTCCAGAAAAGGGTGTCATCAGAATGAGAGTCAAATAGATAGCTGATTATGTTGTAATGAAATGCCATGAATTTGAAGACATGACCATGTCTATGTTTTTTGCTTTTGTGATGACCTTTGTTCGCAGGTGATGGTTGATCTAGACCACCTTCAAGAAGAGATTACACGTAGGCCTGCGCCGAGACCGCCTGATGTCCCGCGGGCTCTCGGAGTACCATTGGAGGCTTTTATGTATTCTTGATTCTTCGATTTTTGAGTCTGTATTTTACTTTTTCTCGAGTCTGTTCGTCTTTGTCAAGTCTGTTTTGTTGTTTTATTTCGAGTCTGTATGTTTTCTTTTGTTAGCCATCAATACTTCTGAGTCCTTGTAATAGAAAAACCCAAAAAAATGTCTTTATTAATGAAATATTGAAAAACACAAAAAAAAAATTCTTTTATTTCACATTTATTTCTTGAACTACGTAATGATCTGATTCATGCGGCGTCATGATACGTAGGCTATCCTCACATGATTCGATCATAGCCATAAAATTGAAAAAAAATGAAAAGAAAGTGAGTGAAAAGAAAGAAAAGAGTGGCGAAAACAAAAGAGAAAAAAAGAGTGAGAAATAAAAGAGCAAAACAGTAGAAAAGAGAAGGAAAAGAAATCAAGGGTTGAAATTTGAGAAAGAGATAGTAAAATCCGGGATGAAACACACAACCATTGAAAAGACATTTAGAAATGTTTAACTGTTCAGGTGCATTGCATCCCTAATGTGCGATTCCTTATCTGTTAAATGTCTCAAAACTGACAAGATTGTTTGTGCATGCTATAAAGACAGGTTTTGTTAGGTGGCTGGTTTTGACGGTATCCTGGCTTCTCACCCTTACTTTACAAGATCAAAAGGAAGTGTCTCGATGTCTTCAGAAAGTAGTCTTTGCGTCATCGATCTTGAGGATAATGCCACACCGGTTATGGCCCAGCCTGAATCGGCAACTTTCGAAGAGAACCAGATGCTACGTGTCCTCATGTTAGAGATGTGGGACACCTGGTCCAATGGTAGAGAACCACCAAGTTCAATCCCTGGATTTTCATAACTGATCCCCAGGACTGGTGGAACCACCAACATCCTTATCCCTGTAACCAATCCATTTATCCCGCTCGGGTACCCCACTATGTCAGCCAACTTTACTGGTACGCCTTCTGAGGTTCGCCCCCAGGCACCATTTACAGGGGTACCCTTAACATTGCTCACTGCACCACCAGTCTTTACCATGGCACAGCCGACCGTGCCCAGGCCATGCTTTGAGCCTTCAATGTTCACCTCTCGGGGCCCGTAATTTCAGCCACATACAACTCATGTTACTCCAGACTCATACTCTCAGCATCCGTAATATGAGTCCCCAATGGAACAAGAAATAATAGTGAGAAACCCCGAGCAGGAAAAAATGGCTTGGAAGATGAGAAGCCTGGAGAAAAGCCTAAAAAACATGCAGGGCCTGAGTGGCCAGAATAGTGTCTCATACTTCGACTTGTGCATGTTTCCACATGTTCACTTGCCAGTTGGCTTCAAAATGCCAAAGTTTGCAAAGTATAACGGGCACGGAGACCCGATCGTGCATCTGAAATGATACTGCAACCAATTTGAGGGGTGCTGGTGGAAAAGAAGAATTATTGATGGTTTATTTCAGGGAAAACCTAACTGGAATCGCTTCAGAATAGTACATGGACAAGGAAATCTCCCACTGGCACATATGGGATGATTTGGCCTGCGATTTCGTCAGGCAGTTTCAGTACAATGTTGATATAGCTCTAGATAGGAACTCCCTATCTAACTTGAAGAAGAGAACCACCACTGAGAGGTTTCATGAATATGCTATTAAATGGCACGAGCAGGCTGCCAGAGTAAAGTCGCCCATGGACAAGACCGAAATGGTTACGATCTTCTTGCAGGTCCAAGAGGCCGATTATTTTCATAAAAATGATGTCTGCCATGGGCAAGCCATTCGCAGAGGCAATAAAAATCAAGGAAATGGTCGAAAACTGTCTGAAAAGTGGCCGGATATTAAGCCAATCTGCTTTGAGAGCTACCTCCCAAGCCATCCAGAACGGCTCAGGAGGCTTGGCCAATCAAAAGAAGAGGGAGGAAGGAGCCATGATGACTTCAGGTTCAAGAGGGCCCTGTCGATCACGTGATCACTCTTACATGACACCCAGAACCCCACAACATTACTATCCCCACCAAGATGCAGCTTATGCTGTGGCACCTCCTCATTATGCAGTGACGAATGCCCAACCCTACACACGGCCACAATAACACTACAACCAAGCTCAAGATCCACCTCCCAAAAATAACCATCTTTACCAAAATCCATATAACCCTCGTCCAACACAATACAACCACCAACATAATCCACGCCCTCGTGAGCCACATAGGAGAAACAATTTCACCCCTATTGGTGAATCCTACTCTAGCCTGCTCCAGAAGTTGATCCAGCTAGGTCTGTTGCAACATGTGCCCCATAATCGGTAAAATCCTGAATCCCCATCATACCAGAAAGGTTCCAAGTGTGCTTACCATTCGGGGGTAGAGGTTCATGATACGGAGGATTGGTGGACCCTAAAAAGGGCGGTTGAAAATTTGATAGAACAAAAACAAGTTGTGCTGAGGGACGAGGAAGTCCTTAATGTGACTAACAATCCATTACCGAATCATAACTGTGGGCTGATCATTGGAATGATCTGTGAGGATAAGGAATTTAATCTATATTTTAAAGCCATCATTTCCATTGCCGATTCAAAAACAAGACCCAAAGCTGCATTAAAACAAGCCAGAACTGAGAACAAAATCACTCCAATTCTTCAAGTGGTAGTAAAAGCTGCAGAAACAAAGGCTGGGGCAACACCTGCTAATAACACAATTCTCTATGTTCCTAAATCCCCAAGGAAAGAACAACTCATCTTGAATACTCCCAAGAAATTCAAGCCAAGAAAGGCCATGATAAATGTGCCGAAGCTGTATGTGCCAAAAAGGACCTAGGTGGCGGGGCGGCCGATAATTCCACCAAGGTTGAATGAGCCCGTGGTTATCATCCACGTACTATAGAGCCCCATGAGATACCCCACCGTAGTTACCTGGAATTACAACAAAACAGTAGTTACTTACAAGGGGAAAGAGGTCACTGGAGAGGTGAACGAAATGAACCAACCTGGGAAGTACCACAACCTGGAAAAGTTAAAGAAATCAAATATGAACAAGGATAAACGGTTTCCACTCAAGAAGCCTGTGAATGCTGAAGAAGCACAAGGGTTTTCCCGAAAAATGAAAACTTCGCAATATGCGAAAGTGGACCAGCTCCGGAAGACCCCTTCCCATGTCTTGATTTTATCTCTGCTATTGAGCTCGAATGAACATCATAATGTACTCTTAAGGACATTTAATGAGGCATACGTCCCAGTGGAAACTTTTGTTGAGAAATTTGGAGATAATGGTTGAACGATTCTTTGAGGTCAACAGGATTTCTTTCAGCCGTGGCGGTTTCCCCTAGAGGGAGCCGCCCACAACAAAGCCCTTCACTTGACTGCCAAATATGAGGGCTACTATGTGAAGAGAGTCATGCTAGATGGTGGTTCAGGGATCAATATATGCCCTCATTCAACACTCCAAAGAATGGATATCGGAACAGAAAGGATCTGACCTAAAAACTTCTGTGTACGGGCTTTTGATGGCATCAAGAGAGATACAATAGGAGAAATCGATCTAATTTTGACCATTGGCCCTTTGGACTTCGAAGTGACTTTCCAGATTCTATACATGGACTGTTCCCTCTACTCTCCACCAGATGGTCAAATTTGAGTACAAAAATAAAGAAATTATTGTCCATGGGGAGGACGAGCAGTCCATCTACATGGATCTTTCAGTCCTGAGCCATGAAGCCAGGGAAGGTAGTGAGCATATTGTATACAGGCCTTCGAGATTGTGGTTGTTGATCAATGTGAAGAAGGGGCCCCATTCCCTCAACCTTGCTTATATAATTCCTTATTCATGGTCGCCACTGAAATGATTAGACATGGGTACAAGCCCAGAAAGGGGCTCGAGGTATCTCTACAAGGCATCACAGAGCATGTCACTTCGATTGTCAATGAGAAGATTTTCAGCGTGGGTTTCTGAGCTATAGAGGCTAACAGAAAATGGGCAGATAGGCACAAAAAAGAAGGGTGGGTCCTACCCCAGCCTATTCCACATCTTGCTTGATCATTTGTCAAGCCCAAGTATATGAAAGAAGAAGAAGAGGCCTTCACGGCCGAAGAGATTGATGATATTTGTGAAGCCATAAAACAAGTGCTATATGAGGCTCACATGGTCTAGCCAGGGAAAGGCACTGCCGATGTGCAGTCTATGAGGCCAGATGCTAAGCTTCAGAATTGGAAAGCTACCCATTCCTTGTCAGACGGGAGTCCTGGTAGTCAGGTCTTGCCATCTCTTCTACATTACGAGTTATTTTAGGGTGTAACTCGAGTGTTCTTACTTTATTTTATTTAATTTCGATGTAAATCCTCATATATTCAATTCAATGAAATCAAATCAATATTACATCGTCTATAGATGTCTCTTCTCTTTTATTCTGATTTTTCTATTTTCTTATCTTTTCCTTTTCAGTTCTAATAATGCGGACTTAAATAACATGAAATGCTTGTGGACTTCATGCCCGGATCCTAAAATGCTGTCTAACTATGAAATATTGAATCAAGAACCAGAATATGATAAAGATGAGGCTTTTAGGGAAATAAACCGAGAATTGGAAGAATTTGAGAATAAGCGTAAGCCAAACTTAAATAAAACCAAGCCACCCAATTTGGGCAGTTCAAAAGAGATCAGAGAAACCATGATAAGCATTCACGCTAATGAAAGAACTAGAGATGCATTGATACAACTTTTGTTTGAATTCAAAGACATGTTTGCCTTGTCCTATGATGATATGCTAGGGTTGAGTGTTGATTTAGTGGCGCATAAATTGCCGACCTATCCCAGCTATCCACCTGTCCAAAAGAACCTGAGAAAGTTCAAAACAGACATCAGTGATAAGATCAAAGAAGAAGTCACCAAATAACTGAAAGCTGGTGTGATCCGAATGGTCCGATACACCACGTGGTTGGCTAATGTGGTTCCAGTGCCGAAGAAATATGGGAAAACGTGAGTGTATGTTGATTATCGGTATTTGAACAATGAAATCCCCATGGACAATTATCCATTTCCAAACATCCATATTCTTGTTGACAACTGTGCCAAACATGAGATACAGTCCTTTGTGGATTGTTATGCTGGGTATCACCAGGTTCTGATGGATGAAGAAGATGCAGAAAAGACAGCTTTCACTGCACCGTGTGGCACTTACTGTTACAGGGTCATGCCATTCGGTCTGAAAAATATTGGGGCAACCTACATGAGAGCTATGACTGCCATCTTCCATGACATGATGCACCAGGAAATTGAGGTGTATGTGGATGATGTGATCATTAAATCCAGAATGCAAGAAGACCATGTGCGAGATCTGAGCATGTTCTTTGAGCGTCTGCACAGGTATGATTTGAAACTTATCCCAGCTAAACTCTGGGGTTTATAGTCAGTCGAAGGGGAATTAAGTTAGATCCGACAAAGATAAAGTATATTCAGGATTTACCACTTCCGGTA
Source organism: Nicotiana knightiana (assembly GCA_005239525.1). Lineage (NCBI taxonomy): Eukaryota > Viridiplantae > Streptophyta > Magnoliopsida > Solanales > Solanaceae > Nicotiana > Nicotiana knightiana. The sequence goes on along the minus strand of ML435105.1, from coordinate 230,423 downwards.
ACCAAGAAAGAGGTCATGAGTCTGCTAGGGAGGTTGAATTACATCAGTAGATTCATTTCTCAGCTTACTACCACGTGCAAGCCCATATTTAAGTTGCTAAAGAAAGACGATGTGATCAAATAGATAGATGAGTGTCAATAAGCTTTTGATAAAATCAAGGTATATCTGTCAAAACTGCCAATGTTGATTCCGCCTGAGCCCGGAAGACCTTTGTTCCTATACCTGACAGTCTTGGAAAATTCTTTCGTAGTGTCCTCGGGCAACATAATGTGACTGGGAAGAGAGAGCAATCCATATACTACCTGAGCAAGAAGTTCACCAGTTATAAAGCCAAATATACCTTGTTGGAAAGAACCTGTTGGGCTTTGACTTGGGTCACCCAGAAGCTCAGACATTATCTTTTGTCCTACACCACCTATCTCATAACCAGAATGGATCCTTTGAAGTACATATTCCAAAAACCACTACCCACGGGAAGGTTAGCAAAATGGAAAATCATGCTCACTGAGTTCGACATTGTTTATGTCACCCGCATGGCGATGAAAGATCAAGCCTTGGCGGATCATCTAGCTGAGAACCCGGTTGATGATGATTACCAACCCCTAAGTACTTACTTTCCGGACGAGGAAGTAAACTCGGTTGAAATAATTCTAGAGGACACTAATGCTTGGAAAATGTTCTTTAATGGAGTTGTAAATGCAAAAGGTGTTGGGATTGGAGCAATTCTAATTTTTTCCACAGGTCAGCATTATCCGGCCACAACCAGCCTTCGGTTCTTCTGTACAAACAACATCGCTGAGTATGAAGCCTACATTATGGGCATGAATATGGAAGTTGATCTAGATGTAGAAGAATTATTAATCATGGGGTATTCTGACTTGATTATTAGGCAAGTCCAGGGCGAGTAGGAAACTCAAGATACCAAACTAATTTCATACAAGAAATATGTGGAAGACCTTAGCCAACGGTTCAAGTCCATCAAATTCAGGTATATTCCTTGATTCCAAAATGAGTTAGCTGATGCACTAGCTACCTTGGCCTCAATGCTGCCGTACCCGGGAAATGTCCATATTGACCTGCTGGAAATCCAAATTTGAGAAAGACATGGTTATTGTAATTAAATTGAAATAGAACCAGATGTTCAACCATGTTATCATGATATCAAAATGTTTTTGAAAACAAGGGAATATCCCGAGCAAGCTAGTGGAGATCAAAAGAGAACTATCAAGGCTTGCCAGTAGTTTCTTTTTGAGCGGAGAAGTCTTGTACAAAATAACTCCATATCTGAATCTTTTGAGGTCCGTAGACACCCGAGAAGCTGAAAAATCATGAACGAAGTGATTTCTGGAGTATGTAGGCCTCATATGAATGGATATGTCCTTGAAAAGAAAATTCTCCGGGCAGGTTATTACTGGATGACCATGGAAAAAGATTGTTTCATTTTCGTCCGGAAGTGCCATCAATGCCAAATACAGGGTGACCTAATTCATGCATCGCCTTCAGATTATATCATATGTCAACGCCTTGGCCATTTGTTGCTTGGGTAATGGATTTTATTGGGCCAATCGAGCTAAAAGCTTCAAATGGGCACAAATTCATCCTGGTTGCTATTGATTATTTCACGAAGTGGGTCGAAGCGGTCACTTTCAAAGCCGTCACTAAGAAAGCAGTGGTGGACTTCGTGTATTCTAACATTATTTGTAATTTTGGTATTCCTAAAACTATCATTACAGACAATGCTGCAAATTTGAACAGTCACTTGATGAGGGAGGTACGCGAACAATTTATAATTACGCATCGCAATTCTACCCCTTTATCGGCCAAAAGCTAATGGCATCGTTGAAGCTGCAAACAAGAACATCAAGAAGATTCTCAGGAAGATAATTTAGAGCTCCTGACAATGGCATGAAAATCTGCCTTTTGCATTATTGGCATATTGCAAAATCGTGTGAACATAAGTTGGGGCTACTCCTTACTTATAGGTCTATGGAACTGAAGTTGTAATACCCGCAGAAGTTTAGATTCCTTCTCTTCGGATCATTGTTGAAGCCGAGATCGAGAACGAGGAATGAGTCAAAACCCGGTTGTACCAACAAAGAATGGCCCATGCCTACAACAAGAAAGTGCGGCCTAGGAAATTCTAAGTAGGTCAACTCGCCCAAAGACGTATTCTCCCGCATCATGAAGAAGAAAACGGAAAATTTACTCCAAACTGGAAAGGTTCGTACATTATAAGAAGAGCGTTTCCAAATGGATCGCTATATTTGGGAGACATTGAAGGAAATGACCCCGAGACAGATGTCAATGCAGATGCGGTCAAGAGGTATTACGTTTGACCCCTTTGTCACATCTTTAACATGCTCTGATTGGGATGACGAAGGTTTTCATTCTCGCTACCCAAACGCTACCAATCCTTACAACCCCTTTTGAGTTGATTCCCTTTTTCTTTGATTAACCTCTTTGGAACATGGAATTTTTTATTGAAAAAAAAAAGACAAAAAGAAAATTAAAAAAATGATGAAAATGAAAAGAAAAGAAATCCAAAAAAAAAGTTCCTTGAACTACGTTCGACTTGATTCTGAAAGGATACGTAGGAAGCCTCTCTCTGAGGTTCAATCACACCAAAACAAAAATCCAAATTCAGCCAAAAGTAAAACTAAGGCAGATGATATAATAGTTTGGCGATGTTTTTGCCTGAAAGGTTCCAAAGTTGTAATGCAATCCAAAATATTTTTTACCCAAATCCTTTTCAAGTCCTTTCGATCAATCAACGAGAATGTTCACAATTGGAGGATACAGTCACTTGGTTTTGATGCAACAAAAATTAGAGAAATAAAATGAGAGAGTCTTATTTGTGAAAGCCGTCACGAGCACCAAAAGGCGACGGTAAGCAGTGAAATTGAAAACGAGAGAGTCTTGTTAGTGAAAACTCGCAAAGAGCACTATAAGGTGACGGTGAGAAGAGAAATAACGCAGGCCAGCTGGTGAAACCCGCAAAGGGCGCCACTGATCGAAAAGAGGATCCGCACAACCATCAGCGTCAATAGAGTCCTGGCAAGGTTTCTCAGTTTCAAGGCAAAAGTTTTGATGAGCTTTTGAGAGTCGGATAGTTTATACGGATCAGGCATCCATTCCAAATGGCATGTCATGCTCATTGAAGTCTGCATGCACTCTAGATAAGTCCTTCTTTCCTTTCCCCGAAAGGGACACCTCTTATTCATTGTCCATTCCATTGTTTCTTTTTCTTTGAATCCCTTTCGGTTTAACTCCATTCCAAAATCAAGGCAAAATGGATTCGGCAGGAGCATCAAGTCAACCCTGAATGACCAAGCCGACCGATGCTTAAAAAATCAAAACTCTTGGTAGGAGAAAATCAAATTGAAATGCCTATAAGGGCAAATGAAGTTGAAAAGGTTGAGTCCCACGCGACTAACCTTTTTGGCAAGGTTTGAAAAGCCAAAGATTCCCAATGCTCTGAAGTTAAAAAGTGAAAGAAGGAAATCAGATTGAAATGCTCATGAAGGCAAAATAAAGTTGAAAAGGTTAAGTCCCACGCGATTAACCGTCATAGTAAAGATTTTAGAAAATTCAAGGGTTCTCCGAGGCCAGAAGTGCAATCGGTATTCAGGAAACAACCAGTTGCAAGTGACAGTATCATCAAAGAAGTCGGGCCGAGATTAAGTAACTGGAACATTCAAGGCCACAAAACCAACCACCGTTTCAAACTGACAAATTGTTCTTTGTTAGAGAAAACAGGAAACAGGTGCGATCCAAAAGCAACCTTGTGAGAAGCAAGTGCAACCAAAAAAGAAACTGCGCGGAGACTAAAGTAGCTCTGTAGCAGCAATAACCCCAAAAAGGGATGCTTTCTCCAAATTCTTTCCCGTATTTTACTCATTCTCTTAAATAAAAGAAAAGAAAAGAAAGAAAGTTATAAATCATGCTAGTAAGGGTCTCCAATCCCTAACAGCATTTTCTAACATAGGGTCTCCACTCCCTAGTTGAAGTTATTTTAGGCATAGCGTCTCCTCTCCCTAGTCTCTTTTTTAGCATAGGGTCTCCACTTCCTAGTTGATTTTATTTTATACATAGGGTTTCCATTCCCTAGTCGCTTTTCCTACATAGGGTATCCACTCCCTAGTTGATTTTGTTTTAGACATAGGGTCTCCACTCTCTAGTCGCTTTTCCAACATAGTGTCTCCACTCCCCAGTTGATGTTTATTTTAGACATAGGGTCTCCACTCCCTAGTCTGCTTTTCCAACATAGGGTCTCCACTCCCTAGTCTGCTTTTCCAACATAGGGTCTCCACTCCCTAGTCTGCTTTTCCAACATAGGGTCTCCACTCCCTAGTCTGCTTTTCCAACATAGGGTCTCCACTCCCTAGTCTGCTTTTCCAACATAGGGTCTCCACTCCCTAGTTGATATTTATTTTAGATATAGGGTCTCCACTCCCTAGTCTTCTTTTCCAACATAGGGTCTCCACTTCCTAGTTGATTTTATTTTAGACATAGGGTTTCCACTCCCTAGTTGCTTTTTCAGCATAGGGTGCCGAAGTTGTATGTGCCAAAAGGGACCTAGGTGGAGCGGGGGTCAATAATTCCACCAAGGCTGACTGAGCATGTGGTTATCAGCCGCGTACCACAAAGACCCATGTGAGACCCCACCGCAGTTCCCTAGAATTACAACAAACCAGTAGTTACTTACAAGGGGAAAGAGGTCATGGGAGAGGTGAAAAAAATGAACCAACCTGGGAAGTACCACAACTCGGAAGAGTTAAAGAAATCAAAGCTGAACAAGGATAAATGGTTTCCACCCAAGAAGCCTGCGAGTGCTGAAGAAGCACAAGAGTTTTTCCGAAAAATGAAAACTTCAGAATATGCGATAGTGGACCAACTCCGGAAGACCCTTTCCCATGCATTGATTTTATCTCTACTATTGAGCTCGAATGAAAATCATAATGTACTCTTGAAGACATTGACTGAGGCACACGTCCCAGTGGAAACTTCTTTTGAGAAATTTGGAGAGAATGGTTGAACGATTCTTTGAGGTCAACAGGATTTCTTTCAGCCGCGACAATTTCCCCCCAGAGGGAGCCGCCCACAACAAAGCCCTTCACTTGACTGTCAAATATGAGGGCTACTATGTGAAGAGAGTCATGCTAGATGGTGGTTCAGGGGTCGATATCTTCCCTCTTTCAATACTCCAGAGAATGGAGATCGAAACAGAAAGGATCTGACCTAACAAATTCTGTGTACGGGCTTTTGATGGAATCAAGAGAGATACAATAGAAGAAATCGATCTAATTTTGACCATTGGCCTTGTGGACTTCGAAGTGAATTTCCAGATTCTATATGTGGAACGTTCCCTCCATTCTCCACCAGATGGTCAAATTTGAGTACGAGAATAAAGAAATTATTGTCCATGGGGAGGACGAGCAGTCCGTCTAGAGGGATCTTTCAGTCCTGAGCCATGAAGCCAGGGAAGGTAGTGAGCATATTATATACCATGCCTTCGAGATTGTGGCTGTTGATCAATGTGAAGAAGGGTCCCCATTCCCTCAACCTTGCTTATATAATTTCTCATTCATGGTCACCACTGAAATGATTAGACATGGGTACAAGCCCAGAAAGGGGCTCGGGGTATCTCTACAAGGCATCACAGAGCCTGTAACTTCGATTTTCAATGAGAAAATTTTCAGCGTGGGTTTTCGAGCTACAGAAGCTGACAGAAAATGGGCAGATAGGCACAAAAAAGAAGGGTGGGTCCTACCCCAACCTATTCCACATCTCGCTCGATCATTTGTCAAGCCCAAGTATATGAAAGAAGAAGAAGAGGCCTTCACGGCCGAAGAGATTGATGATATTTGTGAAGCCATAAAACAAGTGCTATATGAGGCTCACATGGTCTAGCCAAGGGAAGGCACGAGCGCTGTCGAGGTTCAATATAAGGAACCAAATACTAAGCTTCAGAATTGGAAACCTACCCATTCCTTTTCAGACGGGAGTCCTGGTAGTCCGGTCTTGCCATCTCTTATACATTACGAGTTATTTCAGGGTGTAACTCAAATATTTTTACTTTATTGTATTTTAATTTCGATGTAAACCCTCATATATTCAATTCAATGAAATGAAATCAATATTTCATCGTCTATAGATGTTTCTTCTGTTTTATTCTGATTTTTCTATTTTCTTATCTTTTCCTTTTCAGTTCTAATAATGCAGACTTAAATAACATGACATGCTTGTGGACTTCATGCCCGGATGCTAAAACACTCTCTAACTGTGAAATAATGAATCAAGAACTAGAGTATGATATAGATGAGGCTTTTAGGGAAATAAACTGAGAATTGGAACAATTTGAGAATAAGACTAAGCCAAATATAAATAAAACTGAGCTAGTCAATTTGGGAGGTTCAAAAGAGATCAGAGAAACTATGATAAGCATTCACGCTGATGAAAGAACTAAAGATGAATTGATCCAACTTTTATTTGAATTCAAAGACATGTTTGTCTGGTCCTATGATGATATTCTAGGGTTGAGTGTCGATTTAGTGGCATAAATTGCGGACCTATCCCGGTTATCCACTTGTCCAACAGAAGCAGAGAAAGTTCAAAACAGACATCAGTGATAAGATCAAAGAAGAAGTCACCAAATAACTGAAAGCTGGTGTGATCTGAATGGTCCGATACACCACGTGGTTGGCTAATGTGGTTCCAGTGCCGAAGAAATATGGGAAAACCCGAGTGTATGTTGATTATCGGTATTTGAACAAAGAAATCCCCATGGACAATTATCCATTTCCAAACATCCATATTCTTGTTGACAATTGTGCCAAACATGAGATACAGTCCTTTGTGGATTGTTACGCTGGGTATCACTAGGTTCTGATAGATGAAGAAGATGAAAAAAAGACAGTTTTCACTGCATCGTAGGACAATTATTGTTACAGGGTCACGCCATTCAGTCTGAAAAACATTGGGGAAACCTACATGAGAGCTATGACTGCCATCTTCCATGACATGATGCACCAGGAAATTGAGGTGTATGTGGATGATGTGATCATTAAATCCAGAACACAAGAAGACCATGTGTGAGATCTGAGGAAGTTCTTTGAGTGTCTGTGCAGGTATGATTTGAAACTGAACCTAGCTAAATGTGCATTTGGAGTTCCATCTAGGAAACTTCTGGGTTTATAGTCAGTCGAAGGGGAATTGAGTTAGATCCGACAAAGATAAAGTATATTCGGGATTTACCACCTTCGAAAACCAAGAAAGAGCTCATGAGTCTGTTAGGGAGGTTGAATAACATCAGTGGATTCATTTCTCAGTTTACTACCACGTGCAAGCCCATATTTAAGTTGCTGAAGAAAGACGCGACGATCAAATGGATAGATGAGTGTCAATAAGCTTTTGATAAAATCAAAGAATATTTGTCAAATTCTCCAGTGTTGATTCCGCCTGAGCCTGGAAGACCTTTGTTCTTATACCTGACAGTCCTGGAAAATTCTTTCGTTGTGTCCTCAAGCTACATGATGTGACTGGGAAGAGAGAGCAAGCAGTATACTACATGAGCAAGAATTCACCAATTATGAAGCCAAATATACCTTGTTGGAAAGAACCTGTTGGGTTTTGACTTGGGTCGCCCAGAAGCTCAGACATTCTCTTTTGGCCCACACCACCAATCTCATAACCAGAATGGATCCTTTGAAGTACATATTCCAAAAATCACTACCCACAGGAAGGTTAGAAAATGGAAAATCCTGCTCACTAAGTTCGACATTGTTTATGTCACCCGCACGGTGATGAAAGCTCAAGCCTTGGCGGATCATCTAGCTGAGAACCCGGTTGATGATGAACACCATCCTCTAAGTACTTACTTTCCGGACGAGGAAGTAAACTCGGTTGAAATAATTCTAGAGGACACTAATGCTTGGAAAATGTTCTTTGATGGAGTTGTAAATGCAAAAGGTGTCGAGATTGGAGAAATTCTGATTTTGTCCACAGGTCAGCATTATCCTGCCACAGCCCGCCTTTGGTTATTCTATACAAACAACACCACTGAGTATGATGCCTGCATTATGGACATGAATATGGAAGTTGATCTAGATGTAGAATAATCATGTGGGATTCTGACTTGATTATCCGGCAAGTCCAGGGCGAGTGGGAAACTCAAGATACCAAACTAATTTCGTACAAGAAACATGTGGAAGACCTTAGAAAATGATTCAAGTCCGTCAAATTCAGGTATATTCCTTGATTTCACAATGAGTTAGCTTATGCACTAGCTACCTTGGCCTCAATGCTGCCGTACCAGGGAAATGTCTATATAGACCCGCTGGAAATCCAAATTCGAGAAAGGCATGGTTATTGTAATGAAATTGAAATATAATCAGATATTCAACCATGGTATCATGATATCAAAAGGTTTTTGAAAACAAAGAAATATCCCGAGCAAGCTAGTGGAGATCAAAAGAGAACTATCAGAAGGCTTGCCAGTAGTTTCTTTTTTAGCGGAGAAGTCATGTACAAAAGAACTCCATATCTGAATCTTTTGAGGTGCGTAGACGCCCGAGAAGCTAAAAAGATCATGAACGAAGTGCTTTCTGGAGTGTGTATGCCTCACATGAATGGATTTGTCCTTACAAAGAAAATTCTCCGGTTAGGTTATTATTGGATGAACATGGAAAAAGATTGTTTCAGTTTCGTCTGGAAGTGCCATCAATGCTAGATACAGGGTGATCTGATTCATGCAACGCCTTCAGAGTTACATCCTATGTTGCGCCTTGGCTATTCGTTGCTTGGGGCATGGATATTATTGGGCCAATCGAGCTGAAAGCTTCAAATGGGCACAAATTCATCCTGGTTGCCATTGATTATTTCACAAAGTGGGTCAAAACGGTCACTTTCAAATCCATCACTAAGAAAACAGTGGTGGACTTCGTGTATTCTAACATTATTTGTCGTTTTGGTATTCCTAAAACTATCATTACAAACAACGCTGCAAATCTGAACAGTCACTTAATGAGGGAGGTACATGAACAGTTTAAAATTACGCATCACAATTCTACCCCTTATTGGCCGAAAGCTAATGGCATCGTTGAAGCTGCAAACAAGAACATCAAGAAGATTCTCACGAAGATGATTCAGAGCTCCAAACAATGGCATGAAAAGCTGGCTTTTGCGTTATTGGCATATCGCAAAACCGTGTGAACATCAGTTGGGGCTACTCCTTACTTATTGGTCTATGAAAATGAAGCTATAATACCCACAGAAGTTGAGATTCCTTCTCTTTGGATCATTGTTTAAGTCGAGATCGAGGACGAGGAATAGGTCAAAACCCGGTTGGAATAGTTGACTATGATTGATGAAAAGTTGATGGCCGCAGTTTGCCACAGGAAGTTGTACCAACAAAGAATGGCCCGTGCCTACAACAAGAAAGTGCGGCACAGGAAAGTCGAAGTAGGTCAACTTGTCCTGAGACGTATTCTCCCGCATCATGAAGAAGCAAAGGAAAAAATTTCTACAAACTAGAAAGGTTCGTACGTTATAAGAAGAGTGTTGCCAAAGGGAGCGCTATATTTGGGAGACATTGAAGGAAATGACCCCGAGACAGCTGCCAATGTACATGCAGTCAAGAGGTATTACGTTTGACCCCTTTGTCATATCTTTAACATACTCTGATTGGGATGACGAAGGCTTTTATTCTTGCTACCCAAACACTACCAATCCTTGCAACCCTTTTTGAGCCGGTTCCCTTTTTCTTTGATTACCCTCTTTGGAACATGGAATTTTTTAATGAAAAAACAACAACAACAAAATGAAAAAAATGATGAAAATGAAAAGAAAAGAAAACAAAACAAAACAAAAGAAATCTAAAACCAAAAGTTTCTTGAACTACGTTCCATTTGATTCCGAAAGGATACGTAGGAAGCCTCTCTCTAGGGTTGAATCACACCAAAACAAAAACCCAAATTTCGTCAAAAGTGAAACTGGGGCAGATGATATAATGGTTTGGCGATGTTTTCGCCTGAAAGGTTCCAAAGTTGTAATGCAATCCAAAATCTTTTTTACCCAAATCATTTTCAAGTCCTTTCGATAAATCAACGAGAATCTTCACAATTGGAGGATACAGTCACTTGGTTTTGATGCAACCAAAATGAGAGAAATAAAATAAGAGAGTCTTATCAGTAAAAACCCTCACAAGCACCAGAAGGCGACGGTAAGCAGAGAAATTGAAAACGAGAGAGTCTTGTTAGTGAAAACTCGCAAAGAGCACTATAAAGCGACAGTGAGAAGAGAAATGAGAGAGGTCAGCTGGTGAAAACTCGCAAAGGGTGCCACTGATCGAAAAGAGGATCCTTACAGCCATCGGCGTCAATAGAGTCCTGGCAAGGTTTCTCGATTTCAAGGCAAAAGTTTTGATGAACTTCTGAGATTCGGACAATTTATAAGGACCAGGCATCCAGTCCAAATGGAGTGTCATATTCATTGAAGTCCGCATGCACTCCAGATAAGTCCTTCTTTCCTTTCCCCAAAAGGGAAACCTCTTGTCTAAATTCTTTGAATCCCTTTCTGTTTAACTCCGTTCCAATACCAAGGAAAAGAAGAGATTCGGCAGGGGCATCAAGTCAACCACGACTGGCCATGGCGGCGGATGCTTAAAAAATCAAAACTCTTGGAAGGAGAAAATCAAATTGAAATGCCTATAAGCGCAAAGGAAGTTGAAAAGGTTAATTCCCACGCGACTAACAGTTTTGGCAAGGTTTGAAAAGCCAAAGATTCCCCAATTCTCTGAAGTTAAAAAGTGAAAGAAGGAAATCTGATTGAAATGCCCACGAAGGAAAAATAAAGTTGAAAAGTTCAAGTCCCACGCGATTAGCCGTCATGGTAAATATTTTAGAAAATCCAAGGGCTCTTCGAGGACAGAAGTGCAATCGGTATTCATGAAACAACCAGTTGCAAGTGACAATATCATCAAAGAAGTCGGGCCAAGATTAAGTGACTGGAACATTCAAGGCCACAAAACTAAGCACCATTTCAAACTGACAAATTGTTCTTTGTTTGAGAAAACAGGAAACAGGTGCGATCCAAAAGCAACCTTATGAGAAGTAAGTGAAACCAAAAAAGAAACCTCGCAGAGACTAAAGTAGCTCTGTAGCAGCAATAACCCCCAAAAGGGAAGTTTTCTCCAAATTATTTCGCACATTTTACTCATTCTCTTAAATAAAAGAAAAAGAAAAGAAAGAATGTTCCAAATCATGCTAGTATAGGGTCTCCAATCCCTAGCAGCATTTTCCAACATAGGGTCTCCACTCCCTAATTGAAGTTATTTTAGACATAGGGTATCCTCTCCCTATTCTATTTTTTAACATAGGGTCTCCACTTCCTAGTTGATTTTATTTTAGACATAGGGTTTCCATTCCCTAGTCGCTTTTCCAACATAGGGTCTCCACTCCCCAGTTGATGTTTATTTTAGACATAGGGTTTCCACTCTCTAGTCGCTTTTTCAACATAGGGTCTCCACTCCCCAGTTGATGTTTATTTTAGACATAGGGTCTCTACTCTCTAGTCTACTTTTCCAACATACGGTCTCCACTCCCTAGTTGATATTTATTTTAGACATAGGGTCTCCACCCCCTAATTTGCTTTTCCAACATAGGGTCTCCACTCCCTAGTTGATGTTTTAGACATAGGTCCTCCACTCCCTAGTCGCTTTTCCAACATGGGGTCTCCACTCCCTAGTTGATTTTATTTTAGACATATGGTTTCCACTCCCTAGTTGCTTTTGCAGCATAGGGTCTCCACTCTCTACTTGATTTTATTTCAGACCCAGGGTCTTCACTCCCTAGTCTCTTTTCTAACATAGGGTCTCCACTCCCTAGTCTCTTTTTCCCAGGGTACACCAATCCCGATCTTTTATTGCTTTCAATAATGAAGTAGTATAGAGTTTTGTTACAACTAACTCACGAAAATTTCCTAGTGAAAACTGCGGCAGAAAAATTTTGTTCGTTCATTCGTTTGTTTGTTGTAGTGTCTGAGCAGGTTTTTACCTTGAGGCACAGGGTTCGATATGACAAAAAAGAAGTCTCAATCCAAAATAAAGAAAAGGAAAGGAAAAGAAGTGAATCCAAAGTGCAGAAGTGGAGAAAAGATGTGGACTGCTCAAGAAATGACTGAAGGCATAAGCTCTGCATGTCCCGTCTTGATTCGAAAAGCTGAAGAAGAATGAACTAGCACCTAAAGCTAGCAAGCATCAAGATTCGGAGCAGAGTTTGGGTGAAGAACCATCCAAGACTCAAGGTCAAAATTCGAAAGACTCATAGATAGGAATCTTGTAACTCATAACTGATAGGCTTAATTAGTTTCTTTTTCATTTTGATTTTTGTGTAATAAGGAGTTCACCAAGCAGAAAAAGCCGTGAAATCACAGCTTTTCCTATAGTCCCAACTACCAAAACTTCCAGAACTACACTAACCTGATTCCTTTATAGACAATGATATGTAGGCAACCTCCGAAGAAGGGTTCGGTCAAACTTTCTCAAAATTCTTCCCAATGGAGTGTCAAACAGGCAAAAATCGCTCGTAATTGCTTATTTTATCTTTGTCCAAAAACTCTTCATGTTTCCGAGCAAAGAGGGGCAGCTGTGAGCAAGTAATTTTTGCCCGACGAAAAATACTCCTACTAAATCCACAAAAATAGATTTTTTTCTAAAAAAATTTAATATTATAGAATTTTAGGAATTTTCTGTTAATTAACTATTTATATTTTGTTGCACATTTAGTATTTTAAAATCATAGAGAAATACCAAAAAATGTCTAAATGTTCATTACCCAGTATTTTAGGTTTATTGCATTTTAGGATTTAATTACATTTATTAGTTTCATTATTAAATGAAAATAAAAAAATATATACCATGGACATGTATGTTTTTAGCTTTTAGTCTTAAATAATTAATTTTCTTTCATTAGTTTTAAATTAATTAATTGTTCAAATAGATGTTAGGTTTAATTCCATAAATTAGATTTGATTTAGGAATTAATTTAGGTGCTTAATTAATTTGATTAGGATTTTTAATTAAAAAAAAAAGAGAAAAGAAAAAAAAAGGAAATAAGGAAAATGTTTGTCTTATTCAAATCTGGGCCAAAAGTTCTCAATGGCCCAATTCACCCAAACCTACCCTAGCCCAGACCCCTTAAAAATCCGGTCCTCCAACCAAATGACCAAAATGACCCTGTTTTGGTCACAGTCAATCCTCGTCGTTGATCCTCCCCAGATCTAACCGACCGAACCCCTTACCTTTCCCCCTTTTAAGTGTCGAAAACATTCGCCCAAACCCTTAGGAACCTTCCATTCTCTTCATCTCCCTCCTCTCTAGTCCTAACCCTAGCCGCCCTAAATTTCCAACACACCTCGCCGGCGACCTCCACCCCAAAGGACCCCATCCTTTAACCAGACAATCACCATTCACCCCTCTCCTCAAATTCCATAATCATTCCCCTCAAATCCCTTTCGGTCTCTCCGATTTTTAAATCTAAAATCCCAGAAAACCTAGTTTTTACTCCTTTTCTGATTTCTTCAACGAATTCGTTCGATTTGGCTCACAACTAATGCTGGAAGATTGCTCTTAACAAGAGCAATCCATTGATATTAGTTTTGGGTCATTTCGAAGTCACCAGATTCCGGCCAACTCACCACTGACCGGCCAAAGCTTCATCATCACCGGTGTTCGTTGTTTTCCCTCAATCGTCGTCTCATTTATGGTCTGAATCAATGTATTTCTCTTCTCATATACCGTTGTTTCTTTATCTGTTTTGAATTATCATTTAAGTGTTAATTTTTATTAGATTGGTTATTGATTTGATTAAGTTCAGCGAAAGTAGGATTATTTAGTTAATTGCATGATCATTAGTTTAATCGCATGTGTTTTAGGCTAACTGAATCAAGTTTAATTAATTTAGTGATTTAGCTAGGTTTAATTAGTAGATTATTTCTGTTTTGTTTGTTCTTTGATTTGGTCTTAATTGGTTGGTTTTTGATGCTGAATGTCAATGAGAAATTAGGGGTTGAAAGGAACATAAACCTTAAAGGGGGTAATGGAAAACTGAATTTAGGGAATCTGATTAGTTGCTTAGGAAGCTTCTAGAAAAAGGGCTAAACTGCAATAACATGAAAGAATTAGGTCAAATCTGGGGTAAAAGGGTTAGTTTTCAGAAGTTAAAGGTTTAAAAAAAAAGAGAAAATATCTTAAGAGGACAGTTGTCCAATTCAGTTGAAAAAAGATTCAATTTTCCTGAATTTTAGGGGAAGCTGGCAGATTCTTTTGGCCTTATCTCATACCCTCAAAATGCATAGGGATAGTTATATAAAAGGATGCTTTTCTTCCTCACTCACAGAGGTTAACATTCTGCATTTTCCCTCTCAAATACACTAAAAACACACGAAAATTGGTACACTAATTCCTGCATTTTTAGGTTTGAACTCTTCTTTACTCTAAAAAAAATCCTGGGATTCCATCCTTTTAATTATAGAGAACATTAGAAAACAAAAAAAAACTCATGTTAGTTCCCTTGCTTGATATTGGGTCTCATATTCTGATTTCTAAAGTCCAATCCATCTTTAAGCCCTGTTCTCTGCTGCTGTTGTCAATAAGCTGTGTTGGAATCTTTGTTTAGCTGCTTTCCAGATTCAAAGATTTATTTTATGTTCTTTTGCTTTGCTGCTGCTGAGGTATTACTCTCAATCAAATAATTTAAATCCATTTTATTTATAGTACAAAATTGTTGACTGTTTTGTTGTGTTTCATCGTTTTTAATTTTGTACGAAATTCATCAAGATGTATTTGTTTGGTTTATTGTTTGGAACATAGTTTTGAGTCACGGGTTGATTTAGTATGCTAATTGATCAGTTCGGTAATGTCACGGTTGATTACATGTTTTGATTCAAACGTTTTCGACTGTTTGGGTACATAAAATTTGTGGTTTGGACTTGTCGGGCTTAACGGACCAGTGAGCCCAGTTTCTTTGTTGCTCATGATCGGAGCATTTGGTCTCCATCATAACCAGACCATCAAGGTCTTAGTTGCATGAAATTTGTTAGGACCAAGCCTTGCCCGACAATTTCAATCTGGGATTCTAAATTGGAATAATAAGACATGATAACTGTGATTCTAATTTTAGTTCCCTTCTGTTACTCTTTATTAAACTACCTCAATTGCAGATAATTTAGACTTGAGAATTAACTTAGAATTTTCTTTATTATATTTGATTAGCTCTAAGCACTTCCCAATTTAATCACGCTCACAAGAACTTTAGATGTAGGTCATTTTGGATCAATGTGAAATTTAAGTGGCAATAATGCACCCCTTATCAGATAAGGTATTTAATAAACCCACGACTTCACAGCAATCCCAAAGATGGTTGAAACGAATAACTTAAGAACACGCTAAAATGCTTTTAGGCGCGCATTTAATCAAATTATCATGATCAAGTACACGTTCGCGTGTCGTGATTGCGATTTCAAAAGTGAATATTCTAAGAAATACTTTTAGGCACGCATTTAATATACTATCGTAATTGTGTAGACGTTCGCGTGACATGGTTATGATTTTCCACAAAAAAATCAAAGTGCGCGTTCCCGCGACTTTGGACGAACAATCCTATAAACTACTAAAGCGTGATAAATCGTGTACCAGTACGCGTGACATGATTTCTAGCGCGCCCAATAAAACAGGTTTACTCACATGTGACCCATTTCGAAGATAAATATGTAAAACGTCACAATTAAAAGCGGTAAAAGGTAAAATGTTCATAGGTTGTAAAATACGTAATTAAAATAATTTAATTAAGCCAGGTATGATTAAAGCGACCGTGCTAAAACCACGAAATCCGGGAATGCCTAACACCTTCTCCCGGGTTAACAGAGTTCCTTACCCGGTCTTCTGGTTTCATACACTTTAGAACAAAGTCAAATTTCCTCGATTTGGGATTTAAAATAAACTAGTAAATTGGGACACCATAATTATCCCAAGTGGCGACTTTGAAATTGAATAAAATAATCCCATTTCGATTAATATCACTTTAATTGAAAAAACTCCCTATCCCCTCGGGAAAAAGGAGATGTGACAAGTGTAATCTAAGATTAAAAGAAAGAAAGAATTAAATTATATATTTAGTGTGTTTTGAAGCTTTTATAGATTTGAGGAGTGTTGCGTGAATATTTCACTGAAGTCAGTGAAAGGTGAAATAAATTATCTGAAGAAGATGGTGGCTAACTTGGAAGATGTTTTTTCTGCTGAAAGACCGAAAATGGAGAAAATAATGGAATAGATGAAGGGAACAAATTCAGCAAACTTAGAGAATGTCGCTAGGATGGAGGATAAACTACAAAATATGAAATTTTTTATTGTGTTTTCTTGGGTTGTCTTTGTGTTGGTGCTAGTTTTCAAGATGATGTAGTATAGTTAGGTCATTTTGTAATTTAGCCTATGATGTAATTTGCAGATGTTTATCGATTTGGTTCATATGTTGTAATTTTGTAGATGTCGTAGTTCTGGATTTGTAATGGTTCTCTGTTGGTATGAAATGAAATTTTTTACCATTCTCTTCACTCTCATACAACATTGTAACGACTCGATCGGCCATCCTGAGATTTTAGCCCCGTTTCACCTATTTCTGCTTTATTATGTGTTGTTCAGCTCTTTTGTGTTGCATTGGGTTGATTGGCTCGGTTCGGAATGATTGTGGAGAGAAATGAGACACTTAGTCTCTTAAGTTGGCTTTATAGTTAGTCTAGTCAACCGGAAGATGGCTTATAGGTAAATGACCTCGGAATGTGGGGTTTATGGCTCGGATAGCTTCATTAGGTGATTTGGGACTTAGGGGTATGTTCGGAATGCTATTCGGAGTAGAATTAGGCTTGAATTGGCGAAATTGGATTTTTGGTGATTTTCAGTCGGCAGTGGAAAATTAGCTATCGAGGTCGGAATGGGATTCCGAAAGTTGGAACAGGTTCGTAATGTCATTTGGGAGGTGTGTGCAAATTTTCAGGTCATTCAGACGTGGTTTGGGTGGTTTCGGCACCGTTGGCGAATTTCGGAAGGTTAGAAATCCTTAGGCTTGAATTATGGATCTATTTGGTGTTTTGATGTTGTTTTGGGTGTTCCAAGGGTTCTACTAAGTTCGGGTGATCATATATGACCTGTGGGTGCCATTGGTTGGGGTCCCGAGGGCCTCGGGGTGAGTTCGGATAGTTGACGGATAAGTTTTTGCCATTGGAGTGTGCTGGTGTGATTCTGTTCTGTGGTTCCACAGATGCGGACGGGTGGTCGAAGGTGCGGTCACCGCAGGTGAGGATTAGTCATCGCAGGTGCGGCGTTTAGGTTGGTTGAGTTTCATTGCAGATGCGGAGATGTTACCGCACCTGCGAGCCCGCAGGTGCGGCTATTTGGACACAAGTGCGGATAAAGGAAAAATTAATAGGAACCGCAGATGCGCACCTGGAACCGCAGGTGCGGGTTTGAAAGTGTGATAAAGAGGCCGCAGAGGCGGCAATCACTGGGAAGGTCATATAAATAGATGCCTTTGCAATTTTGGCTTATTTCATCGATTTTCATGCGGGTTGGAGCTTGTGGGAGCAATTTGAAGAAAGAATTCAAGGGAATTTCATGGAGGTAAGATTCTTGGACCTAAAACTCATTTCTATGGTGATATTTGATTGATTAAACATGAAATTTATGGAAATTAGTGGTTAGATTGGGGGTTTAGGGCTTGAAGTTGGAGAGTTTAGATTGGGGATTTGAGGATCCATTTGGGGTCCAATTTTTGATGTATTTAGTATGCATGAACTCGTGAGAGCGTAAGGATTCTATTTTCGTGATTTTTATCGAAATACGAGACGTGGGCTTGGGGGCCGAGTTTGGCCAATTTTGGGATTTTTTATGTAAATTGGATATTTTCGAGTGAGCTTTGTCCCTTTAACATAATTTGATGATATGAATCGGATTTTAATAGATTCGGAGCGCGTTGAGGTCGAGTCGAGGGGAAAAGGCATCGCGGAGTAGTTTTCTTCCAGTTTAAAGTAAGTAACAAACATAACTCTAGACCTGAGGGTATGAAACCCTGGTATTTCGTATTGTTTTGATAAATGAGGTCTCGCACATGCTAGGTGACGGGCGTGTGAGTGTGCACCGGTAGGGATTGTGACTTGGTCCGTCCCGTAATTGATCCGCGTATTTGATTCGAAATCATATGACATTCCGTATTTTAGAGATTTATACTATATTTTGGGTTATATGCCATGTTTGGGGCCTTGTGCCGACCTGTTTGGACCCTTAAGGGTGTTTTTACTATTATTCTCACACTGCTTTTGATAGAAAATATAATCTCAGTCATGATTTATACTTGTTCATTGTTCATTCCTGTTTATCACCCTGTTTTCAAACAAATGAAAGGTATTTTGGGCTGAGTCCCCGTGAGTTGTGGTGAGTTGCCCTAGTGGCTTGCGAGGGTGATGACTGAGCGAGGCCGAGAGCCGGAGTGTGAGGATAGTTATGGATCGGGCTGCACACCGCAGTATTTTATACATATATCTATATATATTGGATCGTGTTGCACGGTGCAGCGAGGTATATATTGGGAGCAATTTGTAGAAAGAATTCAAGGGAATTTCGTGGAGGTAAGATTCTTGGACCTAAAACTCATTTCTATGGTGATATTTGACTGATTAAACATAAAATTTATGGAAATTAGTGGTTAAATTGGGGGTTTAGGGCTTGAAGTTGGAGAGTTTAGATTGGGGATTTGAGGGGCCATTTGGGGTCCGATTTTTTATGTATTTGGTATGCATGAACTCGTGAGAATGTAAGGATTCTAGTTTCGTAATTTTTGTCGGAATTCGATACATGGGCTTGGGGGTCGGGTTTGGTCAATTTCAGGATTTTTGGTGTATATTGGATATTTTCGAGTGAGCTTTGTCCCTTTAGCATATTTTGATGATATGAATCAGTTTTGAATAGATTCGGAGCGCGTTGAGGCCGAGTCGAGGGGTAAAGGCATCGCCGAGTAGTTTTCTTCCGGTTTAAAGTAAGTAACAAACATAACTCTAGAACTGAGGGTATGAAACCCCGGTATTTCGTATTGTTTTGATAAATGAGGTGTCGCACATGCTAGGTCACGGGCGTGTGGGCGTGCACCGGCAGGGATTGTGACTTGGTCCTTCCCGTAATTGATCCGCGTATTTGATTCGAAATCATATGACATTCCGTATTTTAGAGATTTATACTATATTTTGGGTTGTATGCCATGTTTGGGGCCTTGTGCCGACCTGTTTGGACCCTTAAGGGTGTTTTTACTACTATTCTCACACTGCTTTTGATAGAAAATATAATCTCAGTCATGATTTATACTTGTTCATTGTTCATTCCTGTTTATCACCCTGTTTTCAAATAAATGAAAGGTATTTTGGGTTGAGTCCCCGTGAGTTGTGGTGAGTTGCCCTAGTAGCTTGCGAGGGTGATGAATGAGCGAGGCCGAGAGTCGGAGTGTGAGGATACTTATGGATCGGGCTGCACGCCGCAGTATTTTACACATATATCTATATATATTGGATCGGGCTCCATGGTGCAGCGAGGTATATATTGGATCGGGTTACACGTCGCAGCGGGATATATTGGGTCAGACTGCACGCCGCAACGAGGTATATATTGGATCGGACTGCACGCCGCAGAGGGATATATTGGATCGGTTTGCACGCCACAGCGGAATATATTGGATCGGGTTACACGCTGCATCGATATATATATTGGATGGGGCTGCATGCCGCAGCGATATAGCACTTAGGCTGAAGGAGCCCCTCCGGAGTCTGTACACTCCCAGTGACCGCAGTCGACTATATATGGATCAGGCTGCATGCCGCAGCGGTTGTTATATGGTACTTATTGAGCGTGAGTGCTGATTGATGAAAGTTGAGTCACGAGTGACGGAGAGGCTTGCCCGAGAGGCTATATGTGAGTGATACATTGCCCGAGAGGCTATATACGATTGATACTTTGCCTGAGAGGCTATACGAGTGATATTTTGCCCGAGAGGCTATATATGAGTGGTACTTTGCCCGAGAGGCTATATATGAGTGATACTTTGCCCGAGAGGCTATATATGAGTGATACTTTGCCGAGAGGCTATATATGAGTGATACTTTGTCGAGATGCTATATATGAGTGATACTTTGCCCAAGAGGCTATATATGAGTGATACTTTGCCCGAGGGGTTTGTTTTATGAAATTTCTGTTTTCACTCTTATTTTATATTTTGCCTTTATTGAAAATGTTAAAGAAGTGTTTTGAACGACTTTCATTGAAATTGTTATTTCCACTGAGATTTTTATATTATGAGACTTATATGAGTTTAAATGCTCGTCATTGCACTCAGTCTTTAGTTAAAATTGTTACTTACTGAGTTTAGGGGTGGGCGTTCGGTCGGCTCGGTTCGGTTTGATGAAATTCGGTTCGGTTATTCGGTTTTCCGTTTTGTAAATATAGTAACCGAAACCGAATTGAAATAAGTTCAGTTTAGTTCGGTTTTGGAATTTCGGTTCGGTTTATTTTGGATTGGTTTTCGGTTTGAACATTATCATATTGGGATGGGCTTCTTCTGCGTAAAAGTTGGACTAGTTTGTTGGTGTTTTCCAAAATCTATTCTTTTATTTATATAGTCATAAACAATCCAGTAGCTATTCTTTTATTTACATAGTCATAAACTATATATCCTATATAGGCTAAGTCATATAAACTACTACACTAGGCCCAATTTTACATTTGTATATTAGGCAATGATTGGAATTCATTGCAAGATTCTGATTGGAATCTCATTCCTGATTTGAATTCATTGCAAGATTCAACTAGCCCAATAAACCAGTGGTAACCAAATACTAAAGAGGCAAAGACTACAAAACACTGAAATAGTGAACTGAACGTTACAACTTACAACCAATTAATCAAATTGGTACCACATACCAATTAACCTCAAATTGGTACCAAACACCAATTAACGTTAATGAAGATGAGTTCACTGCTCTTAAGTTAATTCATACCAAATACCAATTCCATTGTCTACAAACAGTTTACAGTTCCACCATACAAAATATAGTATTTTAGTCCAGCACTACTAGTAGTTACAACCAAAAGAGCATTACATTATTTACATTACATAACCAAAAAACATCCCCTGCTAGTCCATCACTACTACTACATGACACCAGCACTACTACTACATGACATAAGAGACACAAGACAGTTGCTCCAGCACCAAAAGCAGCCCCTGCTAGTCTGCTACAACACCATCAGTCAAAACATCTTCGTACCTATGTAAAGTGAAGAAGGTACTGTGAGATTCATAGCTCAAAAATGAAGGTACTGTGAGAAAAGTTCAAAAATAGTTGAATCTTACCACACATGCCACAGGTTGCAACTATATGTCAATAATAGTTGAATCTTTTGCACAATTAGCCAAATCTAAGGAAAATATTGAAGAAAAATTTGTCATGCATTAGTGTTAAATAAACTATTTGTAATATAATAAATTCAAAACATAAATAATTACCAAGTTCCAGTTGTTCCAGATACTCCAAGTCCTCCTCAACTTTAATAGGAATAGGTTCACTTCTAAGCCAATCTTGAAGACAAATAAGAGATTGCACCAGTTTAGGCGTCAACCAACTCCTGAACGGGTCAAGAATGCGACCTCCCGTGCTGAATGCATATTCGGATCCAACACTTGAAATAGGAATTGCTAACACATCACGAGCCATATCCGCAAGAATGGGAAATCTAGGCTCATTGATTTTCCACCACTTCAAGATTTTAAAGTCCTCTGTTTCAGGCTCAAGATCTTCAGCAAGATATCTTTCTAACTCTGATTTAGTTCCTAAACCTCCTGTCACTTCCTTATGTTTCTCAAATTCCAATTTATTTCTCATTGTTCCCCTTTTCAAAAATCTACCATAACCACTGGCAGTAGCTGTTGCGTTTCCAGATGAAGCAGATGAAGATCCTTTTGAATTTTTCTTTACATAATAATCAAACAAAGAATTCATATAATTTTTCACTTCTAAATTCAATTTTTTCCCTTCTTTTTCTCTAAACATCCTCACAATTGCAAAAGGAACATATTCAAGCTTGTTACGGGGATCCAAAATTGATGCAATAAAGATCATCTTGTTCATTTTTTCAGGTTCACCCCAATACTTGGCAAATTTTTCTTTCATTTTTTTTGCCATTTCTTTCAAACTAGCATCTTCATTTTCCATCCATTCTTTCAAAATAAGATCAAGTTCACAAATTTCAACAAAATGCACATTGGAAGTGACATAAAGAGAACCAGAGACCATCAAAGTAAGCAAATAAAAATCTTCAAGAAATTTTACCATTGTTCTCACATTATCCCAGTCAGCATTTGTGAGATCACCTGCACTAGTTCCATCTTCACATATATAGTTACGAAGATGATGCAACAATCCAGTATCAAAGAAACTATATTTGTCAAAGGCAAGATCAAGTTTTTGTATTGTGTCTAACATCATGTATATAGAGTTCCATCGAGTAGAAACATCTAAGCATAATGTTCTCTTGGAAGTTAACTTTTGAGATTCACAACATTCTTTAAACTTTCTAATCCTAGCGGGAGATTGTCTAATGTATCTCACAGCTTGTCTAACTCTCTTGATAAAGACACCAATTTTTTTCAACCCATCTTGTACAATGAGATTAAGTATGTGAGCCATACATCTAACATGCAAGTGTTTACCATTCATTATATTAGTTCCCCAAGTAGTCAACTGTTTAGACACTTCTCTTACTGTGACATCATTGGAACTAGCATTATCTACCGTTATAGTAAATACATTTTCCAAACCCCAATCAAGTAAGCAATTAGTAATAATCGATGCATATCATCACCCTTATGACTAGAGATGGGACAACAGTTTATTATCCTTTTATGCAATTTTCAATCTTTGTCAATAAAGTGAGCAGTAAGACACATATAGTTCATTCTTTGTATAGAAGTCCAAGTATCTGTTGTAAGACAGATTTCAGGACGTGCTTCATTGAAGGACTTCTTCAATCTTTTCCTTTGCTCACAATAAAGTTCATAACAATATCTTGTCAATGTTCTACGAGAAGGACTTTGAAATTGAGGTGTTGTGACTCCTATAAACTTCTTAAATCCCTCCTTTTCAACAAAACTAAATGGCAGTTCATCCAAAACTATCATTTGAGCTAAAGCTTTCCTACTAAGTGCTTGATCAAATTTCCAAGTGGTAAACACCCCTTCAGTTGCCCCATTTGAAGTTGGTAGAAAACTTAATTGTGTTTGACTATTTTCCATGCTACGGGGTATTTTGGGACACTTAACGAGATGATTGTTCATTGATGTAGTACCATTACCTTTCGTAGCAGTAACATAAGTTTTTTGACAGTACTTACATCTTGATCTTTGAACTCCACTAGGATCATCATACTTCTCAAAATGGTTCCAACCTTCAGATCTAGGTCGCATCGCTTTCCTTTTCTTTGGAGCTTCATCAAAGTTGTCCGGAATGAAACCTTCGGTGTTGGGTATGCTATCATTTGAACCCCCACCTTCGCAGGCTTCGCTTACCCCACTTCCATTTTCTTCCATCTACAACAACGATACAAGTAGAACAATATATTGCAGTGAGCTTATTATTCTGGACAAGAATTGAATACCTAAGGCTATAGGGTATTCTGGACAAGAATTGTATACAAGTAGAACAAATAGAAAAATTCTGGACAAGAATTGAATACAACTATACAAGTAGAACAATTGAACAAATAGAAAAATTACAAAAATCCACATGTACTATTAACTAATAATGATAATTTGTGTGCAGGAAGAACTTAGGAATGTCATAACAGGACATGATACTAATATATGTTCAAACTGATATATAACTAAGCTTTTGATGGATATAATGTTACGCTCAAAGAATACTGAAACATGCAAGAATTGAAGAAATGAGAGACGAAACAGATGAATCTTACCAGTTAACGGCACAAGAAAGGAGCCCTAGAGATGAAGCTGCCAATGGCCTCGTTCCAGATGAAGCTTACCCAGTTCCAAGTAAAGCTTACCAGTTCCAATGGCCGCCGATAGAGAGACTGCGAGCGAGAGGGAGAAGACTCAGAAGAAAAAACCCTAAGTTATTCACTTATTTGGATTAATTAAGAATGGGAGAAGAGAGAAAAGCCCTAAGGTTAAGGCTTCCATTTTTGGATTTATTTTGGGAAATTGGGTTTGGGGTTTGGGCTGAGTATTTGGAATAGGGGTGGGCCTTAGCCTAATAACTATATAAGTATATATAGTTTAAAGAGTCCATGTAAAAATATTTCAGTTTTCGGTTAACCGAAATAAAAAAATCAATAACAGACAACCGAACCGAAAAACTAATTTTTAAAAAAATCGCCCAAAAAAACCGAATAACCGAAAACGAAATTGAAATATGCCCACCCCTAACTGAGTTGGCGTACTCACGTTACTCCCTGCACCTTGTGTGCAGATCTAGGTGTCAGGGCTGAGTGAGAGCTGATTTATTCTCTTTGGAGTATTTTGGAGATTGCGAGGTAGCTGCACGGCGTCCGCAACCTTGCCTTTCTCCTTCCTATTTCGTCATTATTTATATTTCTCAGAGTTAGTTGTATTAAGGAAATAATACCAGATTTTTGTATTCCTTTTAGTTGCTCATGACTGATGACTCCGGGTTTTGGGACAGAGTTGAAATATTTTTACCTAACTTTATTTGTTTTGAAATGCTAAAATGGAAGATTTATGAAATACCAGATAGTATTGAATCAAAAGAAAGGTTCCTTATGTTATGCATAGTAAATTGGCTAGCCTAGTATCACGATAGGCGACATCTTGGCCAGGGTAGTTTTGGGGCCGTGACAAACATTTTGCATACCCGGACAATCACTAAGTCAAAAAAAATCATCTCTTATAGATAGACAAGAAGAACATTGCCATTAATCGAGTAGCAAACATACATTGTTTCAAGATTTAAGCCCAACAAAATATTGCTATTAGACAAGTAAATGTGTCATCCAAAAACCTGTACCACTGTCACAACATTTACATGTCTAAAAACCTAGAACAAGAACAAACATCATGTAGTCGAACAGTCATGCAAAAAAGGATTTATTATTTCTTATTACACTACTCCCCTTTACCCCTCCCTTTTCCTCTTCTAGCTTTAAGTTTACTAATCTTTTTCTCTTTCACACCCAATAGTTGAGTTGTTGCCATTGCCTCCTTCCCCTTCCAGGTAGTTCTCTTTGGTGAGTATGGCAGTTTTGTTGGTTGTGAGCTACTAGTGTGATCACCTGTGAATAGTATCTCCCTAGTCCCAGAATTTTGTTGATTCTTATGCTGAGGTCTAGTCTTAATATCATAGACAACCTTAGGCCTCAAAACTGGGTCAACTTTTGCACCAAAATCTGCTTGAATAAACCTTCTTCTGGTCTGAATATTCTGACTTGGCATCTGAGTTTCCTGGGTGTACTGACTGGAGTGTTGACTTGACATTTGAGTGTACTGACTAGAGTGTTGACTTGGCATTTGAGTGTAGTGACTAGATTACTGACTTGGCATCCGAGTGTAATGACTGGAGTGTTGACTGGACAGTTGACTTGGTTGGCTAGCCTGACTTGACATTTGTTGGTCTTGTGCTTTAAAACCCGGATTAGGGACCATGAAATTTTTTTTATTCTTGGTCTTCAGTTGTTTGAATGTGGTCTTAAACATTCTTGGACTGTAAGTATAACTAAATATGTTGTAAGTACAAAAGACATATTGTAAGTATAAATAGTAGATTGTAAGGCTAATGGACAGCTTCTTTTATTATGGTTTGGCTTGCCACGAAAACCACAAGTCATTTGAAGACCCTTCCTATATGTTTACCATTCTCCTTGCCTTTTCCTAACTTCATCCTTCTCTCTTGACCTTTTCACTTTAGGTCTACCAACCATCTTTGCTAATGGTGGTGGTTCCATGGCTTGTTGTGGCTCAACTTTCCCAAATTTTTCACCTCTAACAGGTTGCAGTTTGGGCTGATACACCAACTGCCAAGCTTATTTGGAATACCACCAGTGAATCCCAAGTGTTGGGTATTGTTTCTTATAGTTAAATGCCCTGATAGCATGAGCACAAGGTATTCCAAACAAGTCCCAGCATGTGCACCTTTGTTGCTCCAGAATCACTGTGTGCCTGTCTTCACCATCACTTATTTCAAAACCCCTATCTGCATTGAAATTTTTCTTGCACTTTGAAGCCATCTCTCTATAATCATCGTATAGCTCCATTGCATATGGGCTGTATTCACCTCTTCAACTACTAACTTTATCTGTTCTACCCTTTAGTTGATTCATTACCTTCAATTATCAACCAATAAAAAAGCATTTAGTCAACAATAGACTATTTAACAAGCAGTAATGCTTTAGTAACATAGTAAACAAGCAGTTAGTCAATTAGTCAACAATAACTAACAACAGATTAACAATAGACTTCACCTTCACTCTTATATCCTCAAGCATCTTCATAATTGGCTTATGTCTAGCTTCAAGAATCCAAGAGTTGAAAGACTCTGTAAATTTTTTGTCCACCATTGGGTTCTTACATTAGGTATCAAAGTAAGATCTACACCAGCTTACTGGAGGATATTTCAGCAAGTCCCTGATAACATCCTCAGACACTTCACCTTACTGTTTCAACATATCCTTAAATTCTTCTTCATATGTGCTCCAAGAACACCACCACATTAATTTTTTCATCTAATCAGTCTTTCAATCTTTACTCCAGTTTGCTTCAATATGCCTTGCACAATATCTGTGATATGATTGTGGACATACATTCCTTACAATATCTAATAGACCCCGCACATGAAGAAATATTACATTAACAAACTAAATAACATAATCTTGAAGAAAAAAAATTCTGAGCATATGGTAACATACCTTATGTATATCTGACATGAATGTATACCCTTCACCACCTTACAAGTCCAAAGAAGCCTTCAAGTTCTCCATGAACCACTGTCATGTTCTTTTTGTTTCCTTATCCACTACATCCCAAGCTAGTGGATACACATGCTTGCAAGAATCTTGAGCAACAACAACGAACAACATCCCTTTGCATTTGCCTTTAAAAAGGTTCCATCTAGACCTATAAAAGGTCTCAAACCTGCTTTGAATCCACTCTTGAGGGCCTGAAAGCAGACATACATCCTCAAAAATCTTCTCTTACCTTCCTCTATTGCATCCTTGGATATCTGTATCACTACATCAGTACCAGAGTTGGTTTCTCTCAACTCTTGAGCATATGCCTCCAACTTGTTTTACTCATCTAAGTAACTACCCTTCAATTTCTCTAAAACCATTCTCTTCACCCTTTTTAACTTTGAATCACTCACATTCAAACTAAATCTATCCTCTAAAGCAACCTTAATCTCTTTAACCTTAAACTTAGGATTATTTTGAATCTTTCTCTGAAATAATGTGCTAAAGCAGCAGGAGTAGCTTTTCTGTTCTCAAAAACTTCACCACATTCATGTTCATTCCTCCAAGTTTTTATCTTTACCCCTTGATATCTGCCATCCTTAGAAATAAGACATTTAAAGGGATACCCAATCTGACACTTGTATCTAAGTCTTCTCCTATCACTCTTATCTACCTGAAGGCCCCTCTTATTAGAAATAACATAATAACCAATAACCTCCTTAGCTTCAGCTAGATCTTTGAAATTCATACCTTTTTCCAATGTTTTGTACCTATCAAGTTGGTCAATTACCTCACACTTCTTCTGCCTCTCAAATAAACCTAGGGCATCACTATCATAATCACTATCAACACTTTCAATATCTGTATCACCTTCACTACTATCACAGTCAGAAGCTACAACAACAAGTACACTATCTGTTACTGTAAACTGGGTAAATACAGAAACATTTAGAGTATCATCTAAAAGGTCAACACTAAATAATTGTACATCAGTGAAACCATCATTAATTAGGGCTTGAAGCTTCCTAATTCCTTCATCCCATCCAACAAAAAATACCTCCCAGATGTGTCAATAAATATTAACTATTGTACCTCAACAAATCCTATTACTTCAGTGTATTCTTTACACAAATCAATATAAGAGAGGTGGTCTACTTCATAACCACTCAACATGTGCACATCTTTCTTAATATAAGACAATGTAGGTTCCAATACCCATTCGCCCCCATAATTAAAACACAAGTTCACTTTATCCACCATCATTCGGATAAAATCACATGCTACAACAATAAAAAAGGCAAAATGGGACCACATCAGCAATATTCAAGGCTTAAACAATAAACATATAAAAATATGAAACCCCACCATCAATGTACAAATCGACAAAAACCCTACCTTTAATATGTAGGATCAACACGACAAGGACCACCAAAAACAAAAATAACATAAATAAATCTAGAAAGGTACAAAAAATAACTCAGATAGCATAAAAAAAATCACATGCAAAAGACATAAACTTGTCAGTTCCCAAATATTCCTCAACCCTACATTTTAATAAATTAAAGTTGTAAATACTTACTTTAATCGAATGATATTGCAAGATAGTGCTGGAAATCAAAGTTGTTCTTGTTTTATGCGCACCAAATCGAACCAAATCACGAACCCTAAAGAAACTCTAAAATCGCCATTTGTTGGTTTAGATAGATGAAATGAGAGAAATGGTAAAAATGAGTGTTTTGTCGTTGGTTATAAGGTAAAAAAACTGACCCACATAAAAAAAAGTGGGTCGGATCGGTTAAATGGGTCAAAAATTACCCAAATACAATTTCAGCCCCACTGAGCCACGTGGACAAATGAACGAATGCCACATCATTTAATGAGAGGCCCACATGAAGAGCCGTTAGGCGCGAGGTAATTTTGACAATAAAATTAACGTCCTATATATTTTCAGACAGATAGATGGACAGAGGACTTTTATAAACCATTTGGCATACGGTAGAGGTATTTTAGGCCACACTATTTTCATCGCAACAATTTTATTACCCTCCAAAATATGGATTACTTGCACAAGGAAAGAAAGGAATAGGTGGGAAAAAAAGGAATAAGTTTTAATTCTTCTTGGTGATTATTTAAAGGAGAAAGAATTTTAAGTAGTTAGTATTGGTCCATGGCAAGAGGACAAGGATAGTGGAAAGAATCTAAAAAGATGATCCATTTTTCAAACACAGAAAAATCCAAGAATAGATATAAATGGGAAAGATAGATCCAAAATATGTTGACAAATTCCATGTCTCTCTCTTCCCATGTCAGTTAGTACTAATTATTCTTCTCTCTCTTCTTTGTACAGAGACACAGTGGTCCCACCAGATCCAAAAGACTCCATCCTTTCCGCATTTCGATTTTTGCCATGACTTTGGACAATCTAACAAGCTTCCTTTTTTCTTGGCTTTATAGACTCTTTTTTGTAAAGTTCCAGTTTTCTCTGAGTTAAATTTTACTCTTTTTGAGCTATCTCCTCTTTCTGGTTGATGGGGTTTCTTGGATTTCTTTGGTGTTAGCTAGGAGCTGGAGCTAGTGTTGAATGAGATACATCTTGCTGGCTTTTTTTGTTCTGAAGCTGAGCATTTTGAAAAAAGACTTGATCTTTGGTAATTTCTTGAAATTCTGTTCATTGTCTTATTTTTGATGACAATCTTAGTGGATTTCTCTTGTAAAGGTCCTCTTTTTATATGTTTTATCCTCTCCTTGTTGCATCTTTGCGTCTGTATATTTGCTGTACTGGGATGTTGGTGTTGTTTCATCTCTCTTCTCTTTCTATTTTTTGAGTGTCTTGTCTTTATCTCTGCCTTTTGTGTGTGCAAGTTTTGTTACTGTCGATTCTGTCTTTGGATCTGTGTATTGTGATCTTTTTACCTTTTTCAACGATTTTGTTCTGAATTTTGGTTTCAAAGTGCTTGCATTTTCAATTCTTTATCTTAAGAGTATGATGTATGTTTCCAAGTTTTTGAGGTCAAAAGTTAGATGGGGTTTTCTAGTGTTGTCTCCAACAAGTTCTTAATTACTCTAATTGGGTGTTTCAAGGATGAGAGCAAGTGTAATTTTGTTTTGCCAAGTGCCAACAACTAATAGTATCTCCAAAATAACCTTACCATGTTTTGTTGTCTACTTAGTTGGAGAAAATTGCTTGGTGATATTTGGCTTTTCTTTTTCAAAATTTTCCTGCTTTTCTTTTTCAACATGTGCTGCTAAGGCTACATTGCTGAGTGCTTTTTCCCTGGTTTTTGCTTGCTTAATTGTGGTGTTCTTCTACATCTCCTTCGCTGCCTCTCTGTCTTCTTAAAGGAAGGGGTAAGGTCTGCGTACACACTACCCTCCCCACACCCCACTTGTGGGACTACAATGGGTATGTTGTTGTTGTTGTTGTTGTTGTTCTATATCTTCTTCGTTCTATTTGCACATTGAGTTTGGACGAGTTTACATATCTTGTTAATTGGCTTTATGTTTTTTTGAACTCCAACTTGTGGCAGATGACTCAGATTGAATCTGAAACAACCACGAAATATTATATTCTTAACATGAAAAATGATGTAAATTTTTCTTATGAAAACCAATTCATGCCAACCAAGCATAAACTTAGTTATATTTCAATGTAATTTGCTTTGTTGCATGAGAGTTGTCAAAAAGGAAAAATAAAGGTGACCTCACTTCGCGATGCAGATGATGCTCTTTATTTAGGCTGGAGCTTAACCTCTGTTAAATTCTGTATCAAGTACTTGTTTTGTTAGCAAATTTTAATATCCAGTAGAAAGAAAGGTATCAATTTTAAAGTGCTAACACTAATTTGAAGCACATTCCTTTCCCTCTGATAATTTGCTCTTAACCGAATCTCTTGATGCTCTAAATTAGTCTTTCATGCTTCCTTCACCAGGTTCCAAGTATTCTGCATCCGTTCTGACCTTAAGCTCAGTAAGCAGAGAAAAAAATGGAGAAAATGAAACATGCATCTTTTAATTTAGTATGAGATTGCATATTCTTGACAACAGTTGAACTTCTTTTCGATATAATTCTCCTCATCACATGAAAGTCAGAGCAAGACTCAAGTAAATCATTTGGTGTTGTAAACAAGAAAATTGAATCTTGAAGGAGAGAGAAAATACATCAAATAGAAGATATCTCGGGAATGGAAAACTTTTCATCTCTCTCCCTCGAAGGAGGGAAAGAAACATGCGTGACCACTTTGTGAGCACTTCATTATATGCAGTTTTATTAGTACTTAAAAGGGGTTCCCCGTTTCTTATGTTATTGATGAGCATAATGTGCACTATCGTGTTTTATTTGCATGTTACATTCTAAATTCTATAGCCTTTTGTGTTTCAGGGAGGGTAGAAAGATGCAGTGTACTGGATATCTCCCCGAATATTACTACCTAAGAGATCATAATGCAGCCCCGAGTGGTAATTCATGGTCAATATCTCACAATGATATTACCTGGAACAGTAGCAGAGGCTTCAATATTTCATTGCCTCAATCCATGCTGAACCAGAACCAGGATTTAGTTCATCAAAAGGAAATATTGAGACAGATGATACTCAGGCATGAATCAACGTTTAGATATCAGGTATACACCTGAGCTGTTTAGTGTCATTGAAACAGATTATAGTCATCTTCTACAAAAGTGTCTATATATGACTGAATCTTCAGTTTGCTTTTTATGTAAGTGAATTATACTTATATATACCTATTCCGTTCTCATGTTTTAAAATAAACCTTCTGAGATGTTACTATATTTGGTGATTCTTCTTCCTAGATTCATTCTCTCCTTCATTTCATTTTTTGGGTTGACAAATCTAGTTATTCAGCAAGGATTCATATTGCTGATCCCAACTTGCTTGGTATTGATGCATAGTCGTTGTTGTTGTTGACAAATCTAGTGTATGCCTGCTATATGTAAGTTTACATTTAGTTTCTGATCAATTTTGGGTCTTTCTCAATGGTAACCTTGAGAGTGTGCTTATTACTTGGTGATTCACTTATATGCATCATGATTGAGCAGATAACTAAATGTGTTCTCTTCAGGTTAAGGAACTCCATCGCGTATATGGAAGACAAAGTGAATTAATGGATGAGATTAAAAAGAGAAAACTGGTGGAGGATCATTTACACTTTCAGCCTGAGCCAAATACATTTATGTCTCAGTTAAGGTCCGAAATTTCCGGCAAAAGTTATTGGCCCATAGTAAACCTCGCAAGCATCGAGCCATATGCACTAAGTAAAGAAATGTTTCAAGAGTCTTCTAATTCTACTGCTATGACTGTGCAACAAGGTGGTGATTATTTTTCAGGACGAAATGTCTCTAAAGAATGCAACTTATCATCATCGAAAAGCAATGTATCAAGAAAGAGAATGTTGGATCTTGAAGTTCCAGCAGAAGAATACATAGACAATGAAGACGGGGAGCCATTTGAAGAGGAAAATCCTGTTAAAAAGCCCAATATTATGATCGCAGAGCTTCAACCTCAGTGTTATTCTAAAGTCAACTTTGGAGATTCATCAATTTCTCTCTCGAGTTGCAGGAGCACTTCTCTTTTGTTTGACCTAAATGAACCCGTACAGCTTGTTGAATCAGATTCTGCACTTGAATCTGAAAACATTCAAGAGGAAATCAGGGACTATACATGTGAACACATCGCTGCTGTTAAAGACAATAAGGTCTCTGACTTCACAAGTTCAGGGAAAGGCATGGACTTAAATTTGACACCTACTAACCATTTGTCTGAATACCAGTCTGCGTCTACATCCAGCATTTCTCGTCTTAATTTCCCTGAAAGAAGAAATGTAGAGATTCATAAAAATTCTGAGGTTTTTGACATTAGCGTAGTTCCTGATTCTACACCTGAATCTAGAAAATGTACCATGGATAATCACCTTACAGCTGCTACAATTGATAGCAAGCTTTCAATAACTAATATTTGCATTGACTTAAACTCTTGCATCAAAGAAGAGTTTTTATCGTCCAGTCCAAGTGAAGCAACAATGCCTACTGCAGAAAGAGATCTGGAAGTGGAAGGTCCTGTTAGCCCCGAAAATAAGGAGTGTTCTCCACCTAGAGGAGATTCTCAGGATATTATAAGCAGTACATCAATCCATTTGTCAAAAGGAGGCCATAGTGATCGTGTCGAGGAACTTGACAAGGTTGCAGCTGATATACTTATTTTTATTTCATCATCTGCCGTTGGGGGCTATTCAAAGATTGCCATCAGTGAACTATCCGAAGCTTCTAATAACTGTCTAGGTCTGCTTGCTGAAGTTGCTGCTGCTTTGGCAAGAAATCCAGAGAATGAGGTTGAACAATGCATGGAAGTCCATTTTGAGCGCGACGTACCTCTTTCTGATAGGAATGATTGTAGTTGGACTGTGAAGCTTAATCTGCAAGATTTGGTACCTGCAGTTGACTCTCTTTTGCATCAGGCAAATGAAAATAATATTTCTCCAAAAGCAAGTAGGTGGAAGAAAACTCCGAGTAGGACGAGTTCCAGAGCTAGGAGACGGTCCAATGATGGAAAGAGGACAATGTGCTCACTCCTGCAGCACACTCCGGAAAACAAGCATGGAATCACAGACAGATTTTTGAAACGCTGGGGGCTGACGAAAAGGCGGCAAAGGGCTCGGAGAGCTCAGTCTTATGTTTGGTCTTATTTTTCTTTTTTTTAGCTGATGAGTAATTTAATGGAAATTATGGTGGTGATACCACCTATATTATGGACTCATAAGTTAAGTTATAGACTTGATAGTACAGAAAGTTGATTGCTAGGATTATCATTTTGTTGTCTTGGAAATGTTATGTACAGATATTTAGCTGAGAATTCATACAGGATTCTTCACTTAGCCTAAGGAAGTGTTCACATTTTCCTTTGATTTAGGATTCTCATTTTTATCCTGCAAGTCTTTTAGGTTTAATTTCTTTTTATTTAGTATAAACAACAAGTACAGGTGTAAGTATTTTCCTTTTCCTTTACTTATGGGCAAGTTTCTTGTTTAGGTTAAGAGCCTGTTTGGATTAGCTGATTGTAAATACTCCCTCTGTTTCAATTTAGATGATACATTTTCCTTATTAGTCCGTTTCAATAAGAATGACACATTTCTATAATTAGAAATAATTCAACTTTAAAGTTTTTATCTTACCCATTTTACCTTTAATGAAAAGCTTTTATAACCACACAAATGTCGTCTCACAAAGCTTTTATCCCTTAAACTTTTAAGATCACAAGTTTCAAAAATCTCCCACTTTTCTCTTAAACTTCGTGCCTAGTTAAATTACCTCATCTAAATTAAAACAGAGGGAGTAGTTGATAAATTTGAAGTGCCGAAAAGCATTTTTAAGTGTTCAAATTGATTTTTTAAATAAACATTTATGTATTTAGATAGACATGCTGAAACTGCAAATTTGTTAAACGCTTGGTTCAATTTCAAGACTTTTGAATCAAACCAACTATATTAAATGATTTGCAAAACTCAAACGGTTTAATGTGAATTAAAAGTTAAAATGCACACGGATTAGGACTTCTCTAATTTCAGTAGTGGAATTAATTATATTGTGATTTCCTCTTTCTACAAAAATAATCTCGTTTGCTATAATTAAGCTTGTTCTCACATAAATTTATCAATTCCAATTTCTAACAATAATAAGATCAAGCTCCTTTCCACCACTAGCTCATGAACTTCATAATTCTAAACCTCCCTCTTCTTTCTTATTCCTTTCTTTTCCACAAAATAAATTTTCAACCAATTGTTTGGGGTCCCTCTTCCTTACATGTAAGGAACAGGTACAATTTCAGCTCCTCCCTTTAACAATTTTTTTAACATTCCAGACTTTTTTTTTCTTCTTTATTTGTTAGTTAAAAGCTTCTTGATTGTCTTTTTTGTAGAATTGAGTTATGTTTCTTGATGATGAAAAACAATTCTGTATCTATTAACTCTATGATAATAATCTTTTGTTTTGGTTGAATATTGCACACCTTTGCTAGTTGCCTGAATGTCTCAATGGTATGATCTTTTTTATAGCCCTCTGCCAGCCATATTCATCCTTTCAATTTTCAGATTTTATTTTTTCTGTCCTATTGGGAGGAACGATTACTTAGGATCACCTTGCGAATTTGTTGTACCGTCTGGTTTTAAGGGCCAGCTGAAGAAGGGGAAAACAAATGTGAGATGTTAGTTCCTGGAATACAAGCTTTTTGTCATTTACATGAAGGGAATTTTGGAATATTAATTTTATTTTATAGTTGGAATGTCATGAACAAGGAAGAATATAAATTTTATGTCAAAAATGGATAAGTTGATTAAATCTTGATGCAGAACTGCATGTGCTAAATCTTGTGTGACTAAATTTTAGTCACACAAGGCAATGGATGAAAAAACATCCCCACCTGATCTTCATCAGTTAACATGTCCTTATTTCTATCTATTTAGGACGCCAAACTTGTGAGGTTGACAGTTCAAACAACACTCGGCTACTTCTTGCTTTCAAGTCCTGGTGAGCAGTACACTTTGTCTTGGATCTTTTAGAAGTAAAAAAGAAAACAATCACAACAAAAAAATATTTTTAGCATTATTCTAATATTAGATTTGGATGAGTTTAAATGGAGCAACATGTACGACAGTGGGGATTCATATAGCGGACCCCAACTTGCTTGTGATTTAGGCGTAGTTGTAGTTGTTGTTTCTGTAAACAGAAAAACATTCACAATAAGGTTTTTTTGTTGCTTACTCTAAACCCTCGATATCATATTGAACTTATCTGCAGGGGTGTACTGTTGGTTTGTGATTTCATTTCCTTCTCTTAGTACAATGGCTGATATGTCTTGTGGTATACCTGAAAACCTGGAAAAAATTGAGCATGTAGTTAGTCGTGTACGAAGGAACTCAACGGGTAGCCTAGGATTTGAAATGGGTGGATCCAAGGTCTTATCACGTTATCTTGGCATTCCAACAGGTTCTTGTCACGATATATGCAAGTCTAGTTTTGAACATGATTCTCCAACAAAGGCAAAGATTCCCCGGCCCACAAGATGTGGAGCAACATTAGGAAAAATCCCAGAAAGGAAGAAACTAGCAAACTCAACTAAACAATTTTCAGAGATCAAGATCCATAAAACATGCCATGTCAATGGACAGGAAATCCCAACATCCACCAAAAGAGCAGATGCTTTTGTAAATCATCAATGTGATTCCAAGCTAAAGCCTTTAGAAGAAAATGCATCAAGAAGACATCACAGAAGATACAGCGACATCTTTATACCGGGTAGGTCTTCAAAACTTCACGAGTCTTTATCGGAAGGATCAAGCAGTCGACAAAACCACAGCTGTAAAATGGACAAGGACAGTGGATCCTCCGAGCTAAGCAAGAAAAAGAGTGTTGTTACCTCGACTGTTTCATTGTCTCCAAAATCTTCAGTGAAGAAGGTATCAAGCACAACATCCAGTAACAACTCCCCAAGAAAGGCATTTCAACTTAACAGTAAGGCTAGTCTTACACCAAGCAAGACTGTGCAAATCAATCATGAAATTGTTCCGACGAAGACGGTGCATCTTAGAGAATCAAATAACAGTAATGCCAAAGAATCCTCTTTGGTTCGAGATAGTCCAACACGAGGTAAGACAGCTTCATCATCACTTTGCACCCCATCCTCTCCTCTATCTTCAGGTGGCAGTGGCTCAAGAAACACTGGTACCACCCAATCTTCCATTTCTTCATCTTCACTGGTGTCGCTACAATCAACTTCAGCCAATGAGTCTTTTAACAGTGATGTCACAGGAGTTAGCACCAGAAAAACTGGAAATACAAACCAGAAGCAAGACATAAAACCTCAAAGGGGGGCTGGACAAGTTGGCCTAGAAAATGAAGATTGCAGTCCTAAGATGCTCAAGTTCAAAAAGGGAAAGACAACTGATTCCCAGTCTGAGAAAGGAAGTAGTCCAAGGAGACTAAAATATAGGCAAGTCCCCGTTCAAGATCATGAGCACGAAAATGAAAGTGGTGATCTTAGAGGAAAAGGCTTGAGAAGATGTATTGCTGATAACCATTCAGGTACTGCTAAAGACGATGTTATGAAAGTAAATCTTCGGCCCCAGTCTATAGAAGACATTAAAGAAGCTCCAAGTTTGTTCAACAATGTGATTGAAGTTACTGCAAGCAAGCTTGCCGAGACCAGGAGAAGCAAGGTCAAAGCTTTGGTGGGTGCTTTTGAAACTATAATTTCCCTTCAGCATCCAAAATACACTCCAGCAATTGGGAGATCATAAACTTACTTTTCTCTTTTTGACACAAGGAATCTGCGAGGGAGGTGCAGGAATTTAGGCAGTATTTGTATGATACTAATACGTTGTGACTATATTACTTTAGCTAGTTATAGGGATTGATCACTCAAATTTGATTTCTGATCGAGTTAATGAGTGCTTAGGACAGTCAATTTGGTTGAGTCTTAAGACATTCTTGGATGAGTAACTCACCCATGTTAAGCTTTCAGTAGCTGAGGCACTTGTTAGCGTATTAACTCTTAACATCAAGTACTGGATTTTATTCTGCCTAAAATCATAGTCCAGATTTCTCCCTTGAGGGGCACATGCCGTTATTTGCTTCTTAGTCTTGAGTTCTACATGTCCACAATGAGGGGTGTGTGGGGGCAAGAAACTTTGTATCATGTTTTCCTGTTATTGTTTGTCCAAAATGAAAGAGTTTCTGCTGTTATTCTAATTCTTTAGCCTGTAAGTATTTGTTCAATGAACAACAGAAATTGAGAAGAATTACTCTGAAGCCAAGTAGAAACCAAAATGCTGAATGTATATGCCTGTTTATCAAACATTTTGTAACTTTACAAGACAGGAAAAAGAAAAAGAAATTCCATCAATAAGCAGAACATAATTGACTGCTTGCAGTAGTAAAAGTTTCACTCTATTTTAAAAATTAAGAGTTCTGCTTCATTTCATCTCCCGTTAAAGAGTCCACTAAATACCACACTGTCTCCTCCTAATGATGCCTCCCATTCTGTGGACGAGGTCCTGATTTGAGATAACGCAACAACCACCTCCCGCATTTCTGGTCTGTTAATTGCATTTTCACTGAGGCACCAGTCTGCAATTTCTCCCATCTGTAGAGAGTATCAGAAAGTAAATGTCAGCCCTAAATTCATAGTTTACTGGCTTTATTAAAGGCGTAAGATACTTGAACATCAAGATATATTTAGATGGCCAACCTTGTACACATCTTCCAAGGGATAGCATCCCTTTATATTTCCATCAATAAAGGATTCCAATTCTGACTCTGGATCCTCATCTTGGAATATTTCTTGAATCTGACCATTCAGCGGACACACTCTTTTGTTAATGAAAGACTAACTATGGTGAAATAAGCATAGGCCTAGATAAACTTAAGCTGTAACAAGCAAGACAGTGATCTCCTGACATCTCAGTTATTCTTGTTTTAGGTTGTTTTTGTTTTTCATATAAAAGTTTTGCTATTCCATCATGTTCTATAAAGTGTCAATTTTCTATGCTAGTCAAGTAGTCACTGATGTGATTGTGTTTCATTCTCTCTGCTAAATGGTTGACTTACAATTGAGATGAGTGATTTCATCTTGTTAGGATCTCCATTTTCGCGAATGAGTGCCCGTTTGCCAGTTATTAGTTCTGCAAGAACTACTCCAAATGCAAAAACATCTGTTTTGGTAGTTATCTGCAGCTCTTTCACTGATCTGTAACATATATGAGACATCAAAGGTTTTGACATTGCTAGACAATATGGCATTCCGTTATAAAAAACACAAAAGAGACTAACAAGAATGTGTAACTTCAGATGCTTACTCAGGGGGAAGATATCCTGGTGTTCCAACTAGGCGAGTCGCTAAGAATTCATCTTCATTGGTTCGACCAACTAGTTTTGCCAGACCAAAATCTGCAACCTATAAGAGACAACTTTCTTGGATGTATGTTTAATGAAAACTATAAGAAGTTCTAGTCCATTTCTGATTAAAAATATATACAAGTTCTAAATGTGATATCCATGTACTTGAAGGAGAAGTCGAAAGAAGGCACCTTAGCTCTCATGACTTCGTCCAGTAGAATGTTGCTCGTTTTTATATCACGGTGAACATACCGAGATTTTGTATGGTCATGGATATACTCGATACCCCTTGCAGTATCTAAAGCAATCTGTGTTCTTGTAGTCCAACTTAGAGGCTTATGACCTGGTTCACAACAAGTTGATGTAAGCTACCTAATTATTCTGCATAATTTTTCTTTTTTTTGCTTTTCGAAATCTTAGTTTTCGATGTGCTTTGCAGGGTTATAACTTATACAGTTTGTGAACTTCAGTTATACTACATGTCACATTAAATCCTGTAGCAAAATGAGGTCAAAGGTTGAATTTACATGTTATAAAAGAATACCTTTTAGCATTGGTTGATGAAGATGTTCATTGAGAGAACCATTTGGGATATACTCATAGACCAAGTAGAGGTGATCATCCCCACTGGCATAACCCAACAGCTCCACCTACAGGATGAAACTCTTCATAAATTCTGGATCTTCATCAAAAGTAAAAAGAGCATCCCAGTGCACTAAGCTCCCGCTATGCGCGGGGTCGTCCGGGGAAGGACCGGACCATAAGGGTCTATTGTATGCAGCCTCGCCCTACATTTCTGCAAGAGGCTGTTTCCACGGCTTGAACCCGTGACATCCACGACAGTAACTTTACCAGTTACGCCAAAAGTAAGTACCTATCAATTTGATTTACTTACCACATTTATGTGGTGGATCTTGCATAAGACTTTGAGCTCTGCAATAAACTCCTTGGACTTGTTAGACCTCATCTTTTTTAT
The DNA here is from genome assembly GCA_005239525.1 of Nicotiana knightiana. Lineage (NCBI taxonomy): Eukaryota > Viridiplantae > Streptophyta > Magnoliopsida > Solanales > Solanaceae > Nicotiana > Nicotiana knightiana. Next base: position 190,487 of record ML435105.1, on the reverse strand, counting down.
TGCAACTTCCTAGTATCGGTGTGGTAATTGCCTTTTAAATACATGTGATGAGCAAAAATGAAGAAATAAAAACAAAAGGAATTGCTATATATATACCTGTTTCCCAATTGTCCCATAGTATACACTCCCATATCCACCTTGTCCAATTATCCTAGACTCGTCAAAATCACTCGTAGCTTCTGCAATTTCTTCAAGACTGTATATTACTGGCCTTTCTGATTCAAAAACTGGGATGTCTACAGAGTTGGAATCAATTGATTATGTTAATTTTTCTATAATTCAATCTTCTCCTGTTATCATAACAAATTGAAAAACAGTAATTAAACCTTCAGTTTGATCTCTATACATGTACTGCTTCTGCAAAGACATGGTTTTGTTAGTACTTAAGCTTTTGGAAATAGCTGCACGATCTTCCTTGGCGCGTTTCTGCAATCTATTTCTCCTGGTAATAAATATCATCACTGTACACATTGAAAGTACTGTCACAGCTGATAATATTCCAACTAATATCGTCCATTTATGCGCCTTGTGCTTCTTTCCTGCTGAATGATGGGAAAATGAGGCAGTGGAAAGTAAATTTCTATGTAAAACAGACATACTTCTCTATAACAACATCGATATATGACAACCATTCACTATAAAAGTCAATTCATTTCGGAACCAATGTCCATGCTATGTTATAATATATATTCTCTATAATAGCACTTTGCTATAACAACCAACAAAAATCTGGAATAAACGAGGCTATTATAGAGAGGTTTGACTATATAACTAACCGGTACTTGGTAGAGGAACTCCATTTTTATACATGGGCACATATAAAAGCCATCCAATATCTACAAACTGTGGACTTGTCAAGGAAGGATTCAACTTCTCTATATCACTAACTTGAGAAGAAAGTGAATCTCCAATACTTGATAGCGTATCGTGCTGCTGAACAGTATATGTCACAACAGTTTTTTGGTCATCTTCTACACATCCACACAATAGATGCATAGTTACTACATCCTCAGCTTTGTAACTTGTTTCTTCTCCACCAACTTTCCAAGCCTGACCACTATATATGTCATTAGAAACATTTGCAAATGTGTCCAGTAGCTGCAGCTTATAACTTGTGTCATAGAAATATCCAACAGTTCCATTAACATTTTTACAAGTACAAGGTACAGTTACAAGGTAGTCTTGTCTGTCATCGTAGCTAATCGGCTTAATTGCTGATGCATTGACAGAGTAAAGTTTGGTTATATTCTGTTTTGATAGGCTATTATGCTGATAGAGGAACGCGCTGCACGTCTTGATGTGATCCGAGCATGGAAAAGGGTAGATATTAGTTAACTGAGTTGGTGCACCAGAAGCCAAATTTCTTGCGACTTTAGGGGAAATCAGAGGAAACAGGAAATAAAGAATAAGGATACAACCCCAAGAAGCCATAAGATTTGGCGTGAAACTAAAGTTTGCCTTATGAAATGAAAGGAAAGCATATCAGATCAAGAAAATCATGATATTCTTAGTGAGCATTTCCTCTTTGTCATTGCTTATTTGTTGCTTTTGTCCTTGGCGTATAATACATAACATAATGCTGATGCTTCTTAGTTTTATTCTATCTTTTCAAATAGTAAACTTAATTACCATATATTGAAACATAGTACTCCCTCTCTTCCAGTTTACGTGAACCTATTTCTTTTTTGACCCGTTTAAAAAAGAATGACCCTTTTCTAAATTTAGTAACAATTTAGCTTAAACTTACAACTCTACTCTTAATGAGAAACTTTAATAACTACACAAATAATCTGGGCTCCTTTTTGACTTGTTTAGGATCACAAATTCCAAAAATCTCATTTTTCTTAAATTCCGTGCCCAGTCAAATAGGTTCACATAAATTGGAACGTAGGGAGTAATATATCACCGTTATAGGATGTGGTGTAGTGGATGAGACTGTTCTTCCTTTAACCAGAGGTCTCGAGTTCGAGCCCTGTGTATGGAAAAATCCTTGGTAGGGAGCGCTTCCCCCTGAATGGGACCCTACGCGGCGCGAATCCGGATATATTCGGGCTCCGATACCGGGTACCGGACACCGGGTGAAAACCAAAAAAAAAACATATTGTATTTTACAATGTCTGTTTCAAGATACTGCATCAGTTGGAATTTATGGTTTTTAATATTCTACTGCTTACAATGCACACTTGCCGATTTTTACAATGCATAAATGGAAATATATGAGACTCAAGAAGTAATGTTAGGGCTTCTATATATATATATATTATTTTTTTTTTAAGGCTAAATTAAAAGTTTTATTGTAAGCTGTTTAAACCAATGTAGTGGAGGTGGAGTTTCCAAGTGAGGAGGACAATTCATTTAGAATTGGATAGAACATTTCATCAAAATGAAAAATTATCTGAAATAATCAAATAAATACTCATTTCATTACAATGTATACGACTAGAAGCAATTTTGTCTTTGATTTACAGAGGATTTGACAGAACCAATTGCTTTTGCTTAGATCATGTATACCTATGAAAAAAATTACAAATGGCGCATAAATAACATATCACACCTACTCCGTACTCCGAACTCATTAACTCTAAATTCGTATCCATCTTTGTACATGACACTTTTTTTGTTTGAAAGTCTCAAAGTTTCTTGACACCAATTACACTAATAACACTAGTCTATACAACTTTCAATAATCAAACTCGCTTAGTTCTTCGCCTTTTAAAATTTCAGTTCTCTATTAGATTAACGTTGTTGATGTCATGTGACCAGGAGGTCACGGGGTTCAAGCTGTGGAAATAGCTTTTTGCTGAAATATAGGGTAAAAAACTACGTACACTAGATTCTTGTAGTCCGCCCCTTCCCCGGACCCCCCACATAACGGGAGCTTAGTACACCGAACTGTCCTTTTTATCAGATTAACGTTCTGTCATTATTTTAATATGTTCGTTTGCTACCACTATATAATATCTAAGTCAAATTCGCAAATTAAGTATTTGCCTAACCAAACGCCATCACATAAAAATAAGATCTGAGTATAAGAAAAGAGAAATATTGACATTGTCTTTTTTAACCTCCCGGCATACCCCGCTCCTAAAACATGACTGATTCAAAGAATTAACTTTTGTAAATTGTATTCTGCAGGAACATAACCCTGACCTTAAGCTCTAAATCCTACTTAATATATATAGTTCATGTCATTATCACCGTAGGCGGACCCATGTGTATGGGTGAGGGGCCACCGGACCCCGTAAACTTCGGCCGAAATTCTATATATATATATACGTAAATACCTTGAAAATCGTTAATTTAAAGCAGTTGACACCCTGAACACTAAAAGCAATTAGGGGAACTGGTTGAGCAGAATAATATGCCCCATCGTGCAAAAATTCTGAATCCGTCTCTGAGTATCACCATCACCTATTGCAAAATTGAGCTTACTATATTAATCAAAAACTAAAGACTAACAACGTCAAACATAAGTAGTCAATATTTGAACAAATATTTGTGGAACATTTGGTGGACTTTCTTGGTGCCGGCGAAACAAATAATCTAGTGGGTGTTTGGACATAAAAATTGTAAAATTTCAAAACATGGTTAAAACTTTTTTTTTTGAAGTGAAAATAGTATTTGAAATTTAAAATTGTGTTTGGACATGAATATAAATGCCCGTTTGGACATAAAACTTGATGGAAGATTTTTCCAAAAAAATTTCATTTTTTTTCGAAAGCAGCGTTGTTCATAAAATTTCCAATTTTCACTCAAATCACTCACAAAACTTCAAAAACAACCCAAACTGAAATTTATGTCCAAACACAACTCTAAATTTCAAATACCATTTTCACCTGAAATTTTTTTTCATCATTTTTCAAATTTTACATATCTTATGTCTAAACGGCTACTAATTTTGGGTTGTTTTTGAAGTTTTGTGAGGGATTTGAGTGAAAATTTTGAAAAACACCTTTTTGAAGTTTTTTGAATTATCAAAATGCATCTTCAAGTGAAAATTGAAAATTTTATGAAAAAATACTGATTTCGAAAAAAGTAAAAATTTTATGAACAAACGTTCATTTAAAAAAAAAAGTGAAAATATTTTTGAAAAAAAGAAAAAAATTTCTTATATCCAAACGGGCTCCTATGCAAAATCATATAAGGTAGTAGCAGTAAGTCATATGCCGGCAAACTATTTATGATTACGTTATACTATCTAACTTCCATGGAGTCTAGTGCTGAAGAGCACCAAAAGAATCCCCTCTTGGCATCTTAAGGTTGTTTGTGTCCAAAAGATTTGTGTTATATAGCGTAAGAATTTTTTGCATTGTCAATATTGTTTACCATTTCATACAAGTTAATTATCATTTTTAACGGGTTATCAAGTAATGTTTATAAATATTTTTATAATTATCTTAATTATAAGTAATGGTGGAATAAAGAAATAATTATACATCAATATTATCAAATTAAAAATGGATTGGATAATGAACTTTTGAAAAATGAGTCAAATAGATAATCAAAGGGTTTAATTTTTTACATTTGCAAAGACTCAAAGGAAGGGTTCCTCAATTTTAGGAGACTAAAAATTCTCCCAAAATTGATCATATTCAAGAAGCCATAAATAATATGGATATCCACATTATCTGCCGGTTAACCCATTTTTTATTGTATTAAATATGGGTCAAGTCGGTTATTTTCCATTTTTTGCATTACCCATTTTTGACCCTCTCATATTCAACCCCACCCCCCTTTTCCACCACTAACTATATTGTATAAATATTTTAGAGGAATTTTCATAAACCACTATAATTTAGAGTCTAGTAACTATAATTTGCCTAATTACGATTCATAGCTACTATTCAATTGTTACTAACATGTATCACTTGTACTCAAACATGCAACAAATATAAATTGTGTCAACTGTATTTGTTCGTGCAACGAATACAACGTGTATCAACTATATTCATTCGCGAAATTGTATTCATTCGTGCAACAAATACAATATGTATCCATTGTAACAATGCAAAATACAAGGGTGTATACAATAGATACAACTTGTATCGACTGTATACATGGGTGTATACAAAGGGTTCAACATGTAGCGACTGTATTTGTTCGCACAATGAATACAACTAAGGTGAAATATAGAAATACAGAAAAATAAAATATTTACGTTGATAGAATCTGTGTACAGATCTAGTGAGGAAGACAATTGCAAGTGATCAAGAAGGAAGCTAGAGTAAAAAGAAGAGAATGAAATATTTCATTATGTGTCTGACTACTCTGTTAATACAGAGTGAGTGAATTATATACAACTCAGCTCACATGGGCTCACACCACTCACGTGTGTAGAGTTGGTAAAAAACTAAAATACCCCAACTCACACACTTCCTCTAAACCTACCAATGTAACTAACATAACTACCACAACTAATATGACCCTACTCTAATACACCCCCTCAAGATGGAGGTGGAAGACGTCCAACACTTTAAGCTTGGAAACTAGCCAGTTATGCTGAGGAATAGACAAACCCTTTGTGAGTAGATCTGCAAGTTGAAGAGTAGAGCTAACATGGTGTGGTGCTATGAGCCCAAACTTGATTTTCTGTCGCACAAAGTGACAATCTATTTCTATGTGTTTGGTGCGTTCATGAAATATGGGATTCTCAGCTATTTGAATAGTTGCTTTGTTGTCACAGAACAACTGAACATGTTTAGAGATTGGTATCCCAAGTTCTTCAAGAAGGTCTGATAACCAAGTTACTTCTACTGCCACAGCTGCCATACTCCCATATTCTGCTTCTGTTGCGCTCCTACTGATTGGTTGTTGTTTTTGGATTTCCACGAAATCAGAGACGTTCCTAGTTTAACAATATATCCTGTCACAAATCTCCTAGTATTAGGACAAGCTACCCAATCTGCATCACAGTAGGTAGTCAAACTGTCAATTGGGTTTGAACTGCTAGACCTGGTGCTTCTTTGGTGTACTTAACCACTCTTAAGGCTGTATCCGTATGATATTATTTTGGGCTTTTCATGAACTAACTTAATGTTTGCACTGCAAAGCTAATGTCAGGTCGTGTGATTGTCAAATATAGGAGCTTCCCAATTAACTTCTGATATGCAGTGATGTCATCTAATTCTGGATCTCCTATTCTCCCCACATGAGTATCATATTCTACTGTGGTAAGCTTTTGATTCAACTCCAGAGGTGTTAAAACAGGCTTAGAACCACTCAGACCTACTTCTGAAATGAACTTAAGTGCATATTTTCTTTGATTCAGCAGGATCCTATTTTGTGATTTGAGGACTTTAATACCAAGAAAGTATCTTAATTCTCCCAAATCTTTCTGTTGACTTGAGCGGTTTTCGTTTTGATAATTGACAAAAGAACACATACATGAACCATGTCCATTGATAGTGTACACAAGTGACGGGCAGAATCAAGCAAAAGGCATGCACGTGAAAGGGATAAGTATAAGTGGTTATTTATGATAATCCTAGAAAAAAATGGTTGCATATTTGATAAGGATCAGAACTCCTCACTTGAAGAGAACACTATCCAAGATAAGGAAAAAGTTAGAAGTTGAAGATAACTAGAACTCTTCCACCAAGGAAGAGTAAAGTATTAAACTTCTAGTTAATCCTTATTCTACTAACTTTATAAATATCAGTTTCGTTCTTTTTTACAGGTGATGTACACATACTGAAGTTAAGCACGAATTAAGAGCAAAATAGCATAGCATTTTGTGAGAAATTCTTGTGAGATTCAAGAGTGTGATCCTGAAGCTACACGAACCAGATTGAAGGATCAGCTCCATAAAGAGTTTTATGTGTCTTTCTTTATTTCTAGTTCAAAGTGTAGTAGGCTTTTTGAGTTGTACCTTTCATCTTTCTAAGAAGCAAATTGTACTAGGTACCTGAGTTGTATCTTTCAAGTTAGAGTTAACTTGAAGTAGTCACAACAACCTATGGCATGTTGCTATAAGGGTTAGAGTTAATAGGTTTACAAGAGGTTGTAAACTCCAGTTGTGTTGTTCAAGTTAGAGTTAACTTGATGCATTTACAACAGCATGTGGCTGGTTGCTACAAGGGTTAGAGGTAATTCCTTAGGTTTGCAAGAGTTTGTAAACTTTGTTGTTGGCTCAGAGTTGTAGTGAACTGTTTGGGGAAAATCCTACTGGGTTGTAGGTCGTGATTTTTTCAACTTTTGAGTCGGATATTTTCTACGTAAAAATCCTTGTGTTCTTTACTTTCTGATTGTTTATTCCACAACTGTAGTGTAAGGAACGCATAGAAGAACCAGGTCCTTCGATAAATCAGTGCACACAAAAATCAGGCCCCACACAAATCACCCCCTTCTTGAGTGGCATTGAAGTATAAAACATCAATTGGTATCAGAGCAGGTTATCCTTGAACATGCTAACACCTTAAGAATAGATCAAGATGAGTGCACTACCTCAAAACAGTAAAGAGAAATTCACCACCACTATCTAATGATCACTAGTCTTGCTTATGGAAGGAGAGGAGATGAGATTACCTGCAGATGACTAATGGATGCTTCAAATATGGTAAAAAGAACCACATGATCAAGAGTTGTCCTATATGGGAATTCGAGTGGATTAAGGAGAGATCTAAAGAAGAAACAGAAAGAAGGAACATGTTCATGATAAGAAGAAATACAACAAAGGGCCATCCAAAGCAATGTTTGCTGCCTGGGAAGATGTTCAGATGAGGACAATGATGATGATGATACTGAACGAGCTCTTATAGCAATTCAAGAATCTGAAGATAAACCTGATGAAGAATCTAAGATAAGTCTTTTGGACCTAAATGATAAAATTAAATTCCTTTCTAAAGATAGACTATCAAAACTATTGCTAAATTTAATTGATGAATCTAAGAATATAAGTTATAAAAAAGAATAGTTGTCAAAAGAGTGTAACATTTTTAAAGCAAAGTGCAAAAACCAGGAAATTAGGGCTTGTGAAACTGAAAAAGAAAATATTGTTCTAAAGAACTAGGTTCGTGCACTTGGCATATCTATCTTAGATATTAGATGTGATAATCTGAAATTGACGTTAGGAACAGGTAAAGAAATGACTAGTGTCACGCAACTCACACTAGAAAAAGATTTAGGGAAGATAAAAAATGAGCTACATAAGAGGGATGAACATGTAAGAGTACTAACGGAGGATCTGAATAAGGTCAAGCATGAGCTAGACAGAACTTATAAATGGAATAGGTTCTCTGATGCACTTTCATGGCTACAAGAACATTATAGTAACAACAGAAGAGGACTTGGCTTTGGGAACTCTGCACCTAAGTGGGATCCCAAAATCAAGTACCTTACACTCCCTGAGACCAAGATTTACACACATTGTGGTAACACTAGTCACTATAAAAGTGAGTGCACTGCAAACGAGAAGGCAAGTCAAAAGAACAAAAAATTTGTTCTAGGGAAAAATAGGCTGCCAAGTTAGGCTAAAAAGAATGTGATTTATTCTTTTGCCTATAGAGAGGGACCCAAACTAGTTTGGGTTCCTAAGACTAACCCTTAATTTCTTTTTGCAGGTCTAAGTGAAGGGGAGCCAAATATGGTACATGGATAGTGGATGCTCAAAGCACATGAGAGGAAGAAAGGACCAGTTCCTTTCACTTGAGGACCTTAAAAGAGGTAATGTCTCCTTTTAAAATAGAAAGAAAGGTGAGATCATTGGGGTTGGAAAGGTAGGTAAGACTGATGCTCACTCTATTGTGAATGTCTACTTGATAGATGGACTGAAGTACAGTCTAATTAGTGTATCACAATTGTGTTATAGGGGTAACATGGTAGCCTTCACCTCTACAAAATGCTTTATGATTAATTTTACCATAACAAGATAGTTTTGCAGGGAAAAAGAGTGAACAACATATATATTGTGTATTTGTCCACATTTTCAGATAATGAACTCACTTGCTTAAGTGTGTTGGTTAATGATCCCCTCCTTTGGCACAAGAGACTTGGACATGCCAGTCTAAGCCAACTCAACAAACTAGTCTCCAAGGATCTTGGTGATAGGGTTGCCTAACATTAATTTCAAGGAAGATAAAGTTTGTGAGTCTTGTGCAAGGGGGAAGCATGTAAGATCCTCTTTAAAAGCAAGAAAATAGTAAGTACTATCAAGACGATGGAACCGGTCCATATGGATCTTTGTGGACCAATGAGAACATTGAGCAGAGGTGGTAAGAGATATATTATGGTGCTTGTTGATGATTACTCTAGGTTTACTTTGACACTGTTTTTAACATCTAATATTAAGTATTTAACATGTTCTCTTCATTTGTTAGAAAAACTCAAAAACAACTAGGTAATCAACTTGCATCAATTAGGTGTGATCATGGTATTGAATTTGAAAATGCTAAATTTGCTGAATTTTATGATGATCATGGCATAGATTATAATTTTTCTGCTCCTAGGACTCCACAACAAAATGGAGTAGTTAAAATAAAGAATAGGACATTAGAGGAAATGGTTAGGACTATGCTACTTGCTAGTAAACTGCCCCATAGCTTCTGGGCAGAAGCCGTAAACACTGGATGATACATTATAAGTAGGTGCATGACTAGACCTCTTGTTGAGAAGACTCCCTATGAGTTACTTAAAGGGAGAAAACCAAATATATCCCATCTTAGGGAACTTGGATGCAAGTTCTTTACAATAATGGAAAAGACTCCCTAGGTAAGTTTGATCCCAAAAGTGATGAGGGAGTATTCTTGGGATATTCTTCACATATTAAAGCTTATAAGATATATGACAAAAAAACTATGTGTGTAGAAGAAAGTGTTCATGTTGTTTTTGAAACTAACATTCTTTCTGAGAGGCAGGAACAAGATGATGAAGAAATTGGACTGACAAGAAACTCAAATGATGAAGCCACAGTCCAGCCTGAAGGTGCATCACAAGAAGGAACATGTGATGGAACAGGTCCGTCCACCTAGGGCAACCTGACAGGGGGAACTGACTAGAGAGGAACTGATCCTCAAACCTCGAGGGAACTTGTCCATGAACCTATTCCTCAGTAACAAAACTAGGAAGGAACATCCAAAGAAATTGACACTCCTATTGCAACATCCAAGAAATTGGATTTGGATGAACCCGGTTCATCTATTGATCAGAAGATGTATAGGAAAATGATTGACTCATTGTTATATCTCACTGCTAGTAGACCTGATATTATTTTCAGTGTAGAACTTTGTGCTAGATTTTAGGCAAATCTAAAGGAGTCTCACTTGAAGGTTGTCAAGAGGATCTTGATATACCTAAAGGGGCACCACTGGTCTTTGCCTATGCTATCCAAAAGTTAGTAATTTTGATTTAGTGAGATATGTTGATGCTGATTATGCAGGTTTTCTTGTGGATAGAAAGAGCACTTCAGATATGACACACTTTCTTAGCTCATGTCTTGTATCTTGGGCCACCAAAAAGCAAAACACTATGGATTTGTTTACTGCTAAAGCTGAGTTGTATCCCCATCTTTTATGATAACACTAGAGCAATTAGCATGACCAGAACCCAGTCCATCACAAAAGAACTAAGCACATAGATGTTGGGTATCATTTTCAAAGGGATAATTTTGAGAGGTGTTGATCATTGTGGAATTTTGTGCTACTGATTAGGAAATTGCTGACGTCTTCACAAAATCTTTGAGTAGGGATCACTTTGAAAGGAACATGTTAGAATTAGAGATGATTAAGATCACCTAAAGGAAACTGGTTCTAACTCAATGATTGGTTAGATACTTTGTGAATAACTAGATTAGATATTTCTCAGCCTCATGCTTTTAATAGTATACTCTTGTGCCATGTGCTAAAATGTCTCACTAATTTCTAATGATATTATCCTTATTTTCTTGGTTAGATAATATCATACTCTTGTTCCAATGATTGGTTAGATACTTTGTGAATAATTAGATTAGATATTTCTCAGTCTCATGCTTTTAATAGTATACTGTTGTGCCATGTGCTAAAATGTCTCACTAATTTCTAGTGATATTATCCTTATTTTCTTGGAAAAATTCAATCTTACATAAGAGAACTTTAAGTGAAGAACCTGGTTCATCGAGCTTATAAGGTATATATTCTACACTCCGCATAATTTGAAGTAACTGCATATGGATCAAGAACTGAAAAGAGTCCCAGTTTATCCCAAATTACTTTTGAACCAACTAGTTACAAACGAACCAGTTTCATCAAGAGTCCCACGCGCCATAATTGCCAAAATATTTGGGGAAGAGTCAGACGTCTTTTCAAACTGAAACTTCCAATATGATTAGACTTCTAGCCTTCAAAAGGGTATCATTATACACTCAACCTTTCCCTCTTTAAATTGATCTGACCTTACCCTCTTATCTCAGTTTTTTTCGAAAGATCAAAATCTCTAAAACCTCAAAACTCTCCCTATTTCTCTCAAGTTTCTGAACTGATCAAATGACGAACACCCATGAGAATCCCAAAAACTTTGAAAATCCTTCCTCACCACCCAAAGAACCTTCACCCACACTTTCAACAACCCAAACCCCTAAGAAAATCATATCAAAATATTGCATGTAATATAGTGGCTAGTAGAGAACAAGCTAAGAAATTGAGTGAGATGCTACAAGCCAGTCAAGTAGAAGAACCCTAAAAATCTGATGAGTCCTTCAAGTCTGCGACTGGGGAGGAAGAACAAGTTTCATCTGAAACTGAGCAGGTAACTTCTGGGTTAAAAATTTCTGATGTTGCTTCTAGAACTGATGAGAATCTTAAAAATAGGTTTGCGTTGGTTAGTAAGATTGCTGGTGTAGAAACTGGTGGGTATGGAAAAATTGGTGGTAAAAATGAAAAAGAAAAAAAAAAGAGTGAGGGTGTTGAAGTAGATGTGAGGGGGAAGGGAGAAGAAAGAGTGGTTGGATCTCTTTCACACACTCATGTTGGTTTGATTGAAGAAGCTGGAGCAATGTATTAAGTGAAGAGATTAGTGATAATGAGGAGACTATGAATAAAAGTACGAGGATAGAACCATAGGTGATAGTTCTGGTGATACAAGTGCAGTGGATGTGCTGGTTAGGTTAAGGAAATGGTTTCATGAACCATTTTCTTCTCTTGCTAAAATAGACAAGAGTATTATTCTGCTGCAAGAGGTGTTAGATAGTTACAATCAAAAGAAGAAGAACAAAGTTGGAAAGACTAGAGGAAAGGGCATGGGTGGAACTAAGAGAAAGAGTTCTCCTTCTATCCCTGTAGCAACTCCTCCCACAAGAGAAAGAACTATAAAGAGCAAGAAGAAGCAGATTGAGGCCAATGTGAAAAGGCCCTTAGCTAAGAATGACAAGAAAGTCGCTTGAAAAAAAAGGTTGGTAAGCCAAGTAGAGTAGTCCAGATTGAGGAAATGAACCTGGTTCTTTAAGATGTATATGAGGATGTGGAAGTACCCACACCTTGTGCCAAAAAGAGAAAGACTTCTCAAAATAATTCTCGAGAAACAGAGGTCGAGTCTGAGGGCTCAATTATATCTAAAAGAGCTAAGTCTGCCAAAAGGAGTAAGGAGGCTCAAATAGTGAAAGAAAATGGCTAAGGATGCTAAGATTGAAAGACTGAAGAAGAGATTAGCTGAAGTGGAGGCTGAGAGAGACTCTCTCAAGTGTGATCTTGCAAAGTAAAAGGAGAAAAATAATAATATTCTTCAAGATATATTGAAACTGCTTCAAGCCAGGAACCAAGAACCTAGTCCTTCCTAGTTTTAAACCCTTCCTAAGCCTAGTTTGTAACCAGTAACCTAAGCGGGATATTTTTGTTTTTTGTTTATGGTTCTATGTTTTTATTTCTTCTTATGCCTTGTGGTAGGATCTTATCAATCAATGAAATTCATTGTTTTCACTCTAATTGTTTGTTGATATTTCTTACATAGCTAATATTCTTAAATTCAAAAAGAGAAAATTGAATCCATGATTGCATTTGAAGTAGCCCCAGTGGTTATGAGTGATATCTGTTAAAATTTGGTTACATACATTAATTGTGCAACTTTTCGATGATGCCAAAATGGGGAAGATAATGTGTGGTTTTTCTTTGGACTGTGATGTTTATAACCTAATAAACTTGGTCCTTGATGATTTGTGATTTTAAATGAAAAGTATTCTAACATTGTTGTGTTGATGTTGAGCTGAGTTGAAACAGGTTTCATGCTTATGAAAAGCACAGAGTTTGTCATCATAAAAAAGGGGAGTTTGTTGACCTGAGCAGTTTTGGTTTTGATGATTGACAAAGGAAAAAATGCATGAACCAGGTCCATGGACAGTGTATACAGGTGACGGGCAGAATCAAGCAAAAGGAATGCACTTGAAAGAGATAAGTATAAGTGGTTATTTCAGATAATCCCAGAACGAAGGTTGCATAATTGATAAGGAGCAGGACTCCTTACTTGAAGAGAACTCTATCCATGATAAGGAAAAAGTTTAGAAATTAAAGATAACTAGAACTCTTCCACCAAGGAAGAGTAAAACATTATACTTCTAGTTAATCCTTATTCTACTAACTCTATAAGTATCAGTTTTGTTCTTTTTTATAGTTGATGCACACATACTGAAGTTAAGCACGAATTGAGAGCAAAACAATAAAGCATTTTGTGAGCAATTCTTGTGAGATTCAAGAGTGTGATCCTGAAGCTACACGAACCAGATTGAAGAACTAGATCAATAAAGAGTTTAATGTGTCTTTATTTATTTCTAGTTCATAGTGTAGTAGGTGTTTTAAGTTGTACCTTTCAAATTTCTAAGAAACAAATTTTATTAGGTACCTGAGTTGTATTTTTCAAGTTAGAGTTAACTTGAAGTAGTCGCAATAGCCTGTGGCGTGTTTCTATAAGGGTTAGAGTTAATCCTTAGGTTTGCAAGAGGTTGTAAACTCTAGTTTTATATTCAAGTTAGTGTTAACTTGAAGCAGTCGCAACAGTCTGTGGCTGGTTGCTACAAGGGTTAGAGGTAATCCTTAGGTTTGCAAGAGTTTGTAAACTTTGTTGTTGGCTCAGAGTTGTAGTGAAGTGTTTGGGGAAAATCCTACTGGGTAATAGGCCGTGATTTTTCACCTTTTGAGTCGGGTGTTTTTCACGTAAAATTCTTATGTTCTTTACTTTCTGATTATTTATTCCGCAAATGTACTGTAAGGAATACATATAAGAACCTGGTCCTTTGATAATCCAGTGCATGCAAAAATCAGGAACAACACAAATCACCCCTCTCTTGTGAGGTATTAAAGTATAAAGCATCACTTTCACTTTGAACTGACTTTGTAATGTCTTCTTAGCATCATTGACCAGCTGAGAATTTCTTCCAGTGATCAATAGATCATCTACATAAACTAGTATAATGACCATATCTGAGCCTTTCCTTTTGCTGAAGAGAGAGTGGTCAAATGTACTTTGTGTAGCCATGTGTGATCAGGGCATTAGTGAGATTTATATTCCATTGTCTTGATGCTTGTTTCAATCCATAAAGTGACTTTACTGGCCTGCAAACCTTCTTCTCCCATGTCTATGAAATCCTTGTGGTAAGGCCATGTAGACTTCTTCTTATAAGTCACCTTGTAAGAAGGCATTGTTGACATCCATTTGATGTAAATTCCATTCTTTTGCTGCAGCAATACCAATAATGGTTCTAACAGTTACCAGTTTTGTCACTAGAGAGAAAGTGTCATGGTAGTTTCGGCGCTCCTTTTGGTTGTAACTTTTGGCCATTAATCTGGCCTTAAACCTTTCTATTTCTCCATTTGCTTTATGCTTTATCTTATAGACCCATTTTGGTCCAATAGCCTTCTTCCCTGGTGGTAGATCAACCAACTTCCTTGTGTTATTTTCTTCCAGCGCATTTATCTCTTGCTGCATTGCCTCAATCCATCTGCTATCTTGAGCTGCTTTCTTAAATGAACCAGGTTCAGTGTATGCTGAGAAGGCTTTCAAATAAGACTGATATACTTCAGTGAGGTTTGCATATGACAGTCCGTGTGAGATTGGATATAGGCTATTGCCTATGAACTTCCCTTTTGTCACATAATCTTTTACCCATATAGGTGGTCTAGAGTGTCTTGTTGGTTTCGTGGTATCAATCATAGCATCTCCTTCGGGTGGAATGTCTTCCACTTCTTCAAGTGCATCTGCAGATAAAGAATCTGGATTAGTGTTGTTTTCATTTGCCTCTTCATGGTCTTGTGATGATAATTGATCAATGTTGTTTGTAGGCAACTCTTCAAGTGGTTGATTTTGTGGTTCTGCTTGTGTGGTAATTGGAGATGCACTTTCAACTGTTGCATGGATATCATGATAATTAGGTTCAGAGGTGTTAGAATTAGAGGTTATATCAATAGGCATCAACTCAGGAGGACTTTGTGGAAATATGTCATTTGAGTCGTAGATTATTCACTTCAAAAGAAATACATGCTCTCTGAATATGACATCCCTGCTCTCCAAATCATATAACATGTAGCCCTTTTGAGTCTCTGAATACCTCATACAGTTCTCCTAGCTCTTGGAGAAAACTTGTCTCCTTTTGGTAGACTGCTTGCAAAACACAAGCAACCAAACACCTTTAGATGCTCCATATAAGATGGTTTCTTATAAAGAACCTCATAGGGTGATTGCCAAACATAATAGAAGTTGGCCACTTGTTTATCGAGTAAACTATTATTACACAGTCTCCCCATAATCTATTTGGTAAGGAGTTTTGAAACTTCAGGGCTCTAGTCACCTTCAGTATATGCCTGTGTTTTCTCTCCACTAGCCCATTTTGTTGGGGGTGTCTATGGACAACTACTTTGATGCACAATTCCTAATGAAGTCAACAACTCATTACATTTTGAATTGAAGAACTCAGTTCCATTATCTGATCTCAGTTTTTTGACATTCAAACCAAATCGATTATGCTCCATAGTAAAGAAGTCCTTCAATACAACTACTACTTCATATTTAGATTATAACAAACATAACCATGTATATCTGCTAAAATCGTCCACCAGAGTTACAGAATAGTGTTTTTTGTCATATGTTGGTATCATGTGAGGACCCCAAACGTCTACATGAACAAGTTGAAAATTTTGTTCTGTTTTACTAGTATTAAGCTGGAAAGGCAATTTTTTTTTGCTTTGCTAAAGAACATATTTCATATTTATGTTGTAACTTGGTGTCCACTTTATTTTTTAATAGAGGAATATGCTGCATTGCAACAGTTGAGGGATGACCTAATCTCATGTGCCAAAGTGCTGAATCTTCCTGCATTTGCACTACACTTCATTCTATAACTGGGAATTCCTTACTAAGCTCTTTCTTCAGCAGATATATACCATTGTGTTCTTTACCAATCCCCAAAATCTTTTTATTGTAAAGACCATGAAATACAAAGAAATCAGGGAAGAATGCAGCACAACATGATAGCTCCTTAGTCAGTTTATAGACTGACATTAAATTGAATTTAAAGTTAGGAACATGCAGTACATCCCTTAGTGTCAAATCCTCTAATATCTTCACATTTCCTGTATGTGCTACATGGCATTTACCTCCTGTAGGAACTTGCACACCATTGTTATTTTGATTTTCAATCTTTTGTATATTTTCTAATACTTCTTTATAAGGTGTAACGTGATGTTATGCACCTGTATCTATTATCCAATCATACTTAAATGTCTTGGACAACAATTAGGTTATACTTGCCATCAGATTATGACGGTCACCTGGATAGGGATCTGGTTTATTCAAGAGTCCCAATAGCTGTTGTATTGATCCTTTGTGAAGTAGAGTCCCTATGTCTGATTAGCAGTATTAGAGCTCCCTCCTTCTCTAGATGACACATTTGCATAACCCTTCACACTATAATTTTGAGGTTTCTTCTTGCTTTTAAAGTATAGTGGATAGCCTATAATCTTGTAACAAATCTCCTTTAAGTGATCTTTGTAACCACAGTAATAACATATGATTCATGGTTTCCTTGCTGCCTTGTAGCCTTGTCCTCTTCCAGCTAGCATAGTTAAAGGCTCCGTGTCTGAATTAACTACATTAAGTGTACGTTGACTCTCTTCCTGAACTGCTAATGCATATTCTTGATTCACAGTCAGTACAAGTGTTTTAAGTAGGATCTCACTTCTCACATGACTATAGATTTCATTTAAACCAACAAGGAATTGCAACAAGCGCAAGTTCTTAAACTGATCAGTTAGGCCTGGTTTCCTCACAGTCACATCCGCATCCTGGAACCATTAGATCCATCTCATCCCAGAAATCCTTTATCTTAGTATAATAGGATGTTATAGAGTTGGTTCCTTGCCTCAGTGTTCCAATTGTCGTCCATAAGTGATAAAATCTAGTTAGGTTTGACTTGTTAAAGCGTTCATTAAATTCATCCCATACCTTCCTTGCATCTGATGCGTAGATGATGCTTGACTGCAATTTAGTAGACACAGTGCGACCTATCCATAAAAGCACCACTGCATTACACCGTTCCCATTGATGCCCCAATTCTCCTCTGTAAGAGCTTTTTAAACAGGTTCCATCTATGAACCCTAGCTTGTTCTTCACTAAAAAGTCCATTCTCATTGATCTGCTCCATAAGGCGTAATTTTGTGGTCTTGAAAGCTTGATATCTATTAACGCTATTCCAGGAGTGTTAGTTTGTTGAAAAACAACGGGTGGTTGTGATCGATTTACAGATTTCCAGTTTCCGCCATGACTAACCAGCTTAAGCTTTGAAAATGGCTGCCAATTGGAATTTTGAAATCTTCGATTTAATTTCAAATCTCATGCTCTGATACCATGATAGAATCTGTCTACAGATCTAGTGAGGAAGACAATTGAATGCGATCGAGAAGGAAGCTAGATTAGAAAGAAAAGAACGAGAGAGGAAGATGATTAATTATGTGTCTAACTACTTTGTTAATACAAAGTGAGTTAGTTAGATACAAACCATCTCACATGAGCTCACACGAATCACGTGTGTAGAGTAGGTGAAAATACTAAAATACCCCAACACATACACCTCCTCTAAATCTGCCAATGTAACTAACATAACTACCACAACTAATAGGACCCTACTCTAATACTTTTTGATAGTCAAACTCAAGACCTTTGCTAACTAAACATGCACCCTAACAACTGAGCTACGAGAGCTTATTGCTCTCTTATTTCAGTTCAAAATAAGTAATTTCTTATTTCATGGATTTACTATAAGATTCAAATATAGCTATGAATGGTAAAGTTAATGAAAGTATAGATACAAATAATAAATACAGTGTAAATATTTGATGTGTCGCGTAATTTTCTCAATATCTTATAATGTCTGGGCGTAACAAAGAGGTGTTGGTCAATTATTCTTGTAATAATTCGACGTTGACCAATGCTCATCATTTCTAGTTGCTTATGTGACATTGGAAGTATGGCAGTTGCAAAGTGAAAGATAGATCCTTTGCCTCCGTTTCGGTCACTTTATTTTGATAATAAAATAAAGAAAAGTCAAATGTTTGTCCTATTTTTACTCCATCCTTCCCCTAATCACCATTTACGCACTTGGTACAAGAAGAATAAAACATAGAGAGAAGCTAATAATCTTTTCAGTTAGTAATTTTTTGGATAAATAGATAAATGTACATAGATAAATATGTGTATGTGTATTTGTTTATGTACATAGATAAATGTAATATTAATGTAAGTACTTTTTTATTAGTGACCTACAATGTAAAAAATCTCGAAAAATAAGTTGGCTTTATTTGCATGTTGTAAAGTATCATGGAAAATGTTTCATGGGCTTAAGAGCAAAATGGGCCCAAAAGTTTGGATGAGAAGCAAACTAAAAGAAAAATGGGAATGACATGCATATACAACAACTAAAAGCTATTGGCATATTTTTTAGAAATTTTTCCTCCTATAGCAAAGGTATATACCCTATTTATTATAAATTAAAATTATTTTAAAATATTATTTTCTATAGCTACCTTTTATATTTTATAGCAAAATTGGTATTTATAGTATATACTACAATTGAGGCATGAAATAAAGCATGCAATATGCTATTTATATTTTTCCTCTTTCTTTCTTTTAATTAATGCACGATTCTCTGTCAGAATTTTTTTTCTTTCTCTCTCTCTTTCTTCTCTCTCACTTAGAGCAAAATAGACCAAATCATAAATATACGAAAGAGAAACAAATCATGAAAGAAAGCCTAAAAATCTCAAAATCAAAAACATGAAAGTAAACCTATAATCAAATAAAAGGAAGCGGTGATACCTTGGGCGACAGAGAGATTGAAGAGAAAGAGGGATTCTTAGTGTGGTAAGTAAGAGAGAAAAGAGGAAGAAGCAATTGAATTGGAAGCGTTTTAAATTTTAATTGAAGATTTAGTGAAGCAATACAAGGAGTCTTGGCCGGAAAATGCCATCTACGACGAACTTTCTTTTAGATAAATAGTCGATAATTGATTTTGAATCAATCACAAGTCACCAATTCAATGGGCAACAAAAAAAACTCCCAAAAAAATCTCTCGCCGGTACTTTTATTACAAATGCAAATGTAATTTGGAAAAACAAAGTGGTTTCAAGCCGCATAATAACTCTGTGCACCAAAAGTATCCTTGTGGATGCAAGGTATGTGGAACTAAGTTTAGATTTGCAAAGGAACTCAAAAACATAAAGAAGAAGAAGATCAATATAAGAAGATGATTGGATTACTGTAACTATTTGTTTATCCGAAAAGGTACAGTTGAATTTATATGTGGTTTCTAGACAAATGAATTAATTTGATCATGAAATAATAAAATAATCGAAGAATTATGCAATACTTAGCCTTAGGATATAGAAGAAACAACAGAAGCAACAGTTCCAGGAATAGGATTTTCGCTCACAACTTTAATGAAATCAAAAAGTAAGAAGATAAGATTGTATTGAGCTTGTATAGAATGTGGTATAAGTTCGCCAGAAAATCATGTCCTTTACAATGACAATTGAGCTCATTATTTATAGCTATGAAGGATGTCCTCGGATCGTTCTCTTCTTTAATATCAATTATGAGGGACATTGATGAAGATGTAACGGTGAACATAAATGTCAAATTCCCTGTAACGGGTAATTACTCTTAATGCCATGGAATATTCTCTATTAAATGCTACCACGTGAAGAGCATTTATCACATCTTTATGAGCGTTATTCTTTTCGGTGACAAACGAAACAGTTTCCTTCGGTCTTTGGCCATCTCCCGTCTTGGGTTCCACATGTCCCTTTTTTGGACGGCCATGTGTCAAAGCATATTTTACCCTATACAGATAGTCCCCCTGCTTTTCGGTGATATAACTTTGTGTTACCAGGAAGTTGGTAGAAAGATTCTTTTGGTGTGAATTACTATAATTCCCTCTGAAGGCTTCTGACGGTTGATTAGAACGCATGTCTCTCTGTATTTAATGCCCCAAACACGCGTCATCCCATGATTCAACACAACTTTTGCCGATTATCGAGGTAATCATGGCCTTGAAATTAGCCGCCAAAACTTTTACTTATAAGTATCAACCTTCTCCCTTACACTTCATAATTTTTTAAGCTTCCCTTATCTAACTTGTATCTTACTCTTCATCTTTTCTCTAATTCTCTTCAAACAAAAAACCTTTTTCTTCTTCCATATAATGGCTTCTTCGTCAAAGTGTACCGATTTTTCAAAGAGCAAGAACAAGGACGAGGACTCTGCTCCTCCAACAGTGGGCTCCATCATCCTTATAAATTTATTACCACAAAAGACTTCAAAGACAAATTCCCTATAGCTAACTCCCGTACATGGGCCGTTAGTAGGTACCCTTCTTCCATACATCTTTCTAGCATTTCTTTCGTGAAGGAAGACTGTCGTTGCCATGGCTTGGATATTATTGCTCCTGATCTATCGGAGCGAGTCACCCTACCCAAGGAGAGATTTACATATTTTTACACGTATCCCTTTACTTTGGGTGTGTTCTCTTTGAGCGGAGAGCTTGACTCCGTGATTGTGGAGTTTTGCCTCCGCTACCAAGTGTGTTTTTCATAAGTATGTCCTTCTGTGTGAAGGACGGTTTCTTACCTTCGGCGTGTGTGCCAGGAGACTGGAGAGGAGCTAACCTTAGCTCATATGATGAATATCTATTCTCCCAAATTCTTCCGCAGGGAATGATGAACCTCTGCAAACGTGGCCACCATGCTTTGTTGTCTAGCATGGATGATGACAACGACTGTGGGTGGATGGAACGGTTCATTGCAGCTGCCACCAACGACATTATTCCGACAATGGCTCAATCCTTTCCGGCCACTTGGAGTCGCACTCGTAAGCTCTTTGTTTAGTATTTCCTTTTGCTAAATATTTTTCTATAGCCGTATTGATCCTCCATCCTTCGTCTGGTTCAACAACTCGATGGATCCCACCGGTGGTTGAAGGTTTGGATCGGTGGGTACAAAGGATCTTGGACATTACGACGTCTGAGACTCGCTTGTGGAAAGAACTGGCCCCTACATACGGGTGGAAGGCCAAGAATCATGGTAATTGAAACTCAACAATTTTCCATGTGAAGAACTTGATTAATCCCTTCTAACCTGTCTATGAAATTAGGTCTACTCGTGGGCTTTGTTGTTGTTGCTGAGGAGGATGTCTTGGTTGATCCTATTAATACAGCGAGGCTGCTTCAGGAGGCACTTACTTTAACAAGTGTCTTCGGGCCTGCTTCGGGAGAAAGTATTTCTTTACGGAGTCCCCGGCTGGAAGACAAACAACCAAAGAGAAGATGTTCCTCTGCAGCTGGGGAAAAGAATAAGAGGGCGAGGACCGATGCCCTCGGGTCAGCTTCTGTAGTGATGGTGACTGGCCTTTCTTCTGGGCCGGTCATAGACACCGTGACGATCGACGATGATGAAGAATATAGTGATGATGGAGCTTCTCTACATAGAAGACGATGATCCTCGTACAGGATGCTCGACCTGTTGAGATAGTTACACCAACCGAGGACGATGCCTCGACACTTTGGGGAGAGTTTGATTTGGTAGATAATGTCAACTCCCGTTTTTGGGCCCCAATTGCTGTTCTCGGTACTGCGGGGATGAGTAATGGATACCTGTCATCTTTGGTTGGCGAGCATCCAACAACCAACACTGTATTTGATGCAGCTTCTTCTCACTCTTCAGCTCCATCAGCTTCATCTCCATCTTCACCAACACCAGCAACTGCTACATCACTTCCATCTTCATCCACTCTTCCACCAGCAATTGTTACATGATCTCTACCGGCCGCACCTGAACATGAAGAAAGTGTCCTCTTCCACAATCCCCAGTTCATGGGAATTTGGGGCAAAATAATATTGCCCCTTCTGAAGATCCACAAAGGAGGAGGAATATTACTCTTTCGATCTCTACCGGATGTAACTTGCTATCGCGCCCGGTGGAGCTTGCTAATTATCTGAATCCTTTGGCTTCAGAGAAAGACTGGAAAAAGATTCAGGCGCTCTCAGGAGAGTGTTTGTTGAACAACGCCATGCAGAACTCCGTAGCGGTACGTTCCTTTCTTCCTTTATTACTCCTTCTATTTTGGGTATGAACATATCCTGAATTTTGCCCTTCTTGCTTTATAGGCCAACTTTCTTACTTTCGAGGGCCTTCAGAGTTGATTCGTGAAAAGGAAGATATTACCTCCACACAAGATCGTCTTTTGGCAGAGCAGAAGCAACATGCCACTTGCCTTTCAGAACTGGAAGCCAAAGCTGTTGAGGCAGTTGTATTGGAGGCTCGTTTGCGACAAAGCGAGTAAGAACTAGTAACCCTTAGTCAAGAAATTGTCCCGCTGAGGGTTAGATTTGATGAAGCCAGGGCCAAATGGGTTGAAGTCCATAATGGCGTTCTTGCTGCAACCGAACATGAGGCTGCCTCTGCTGAAAGAGTGATCAACTTAGAGGCAACCTTGAACTCCAAAATTGAAGAGCTTGCTACTACGGGGGCCAAACACGCCCATCTGGAAGAGAAGTTCAGGAAACATATCGAGCATAATAGGCATTTTAGTTCAACTGTACTTGACCTTGATGTTAGCCTCAAATCTTCTAGGTATGCTCGGGAAAACCTTTCTGCCAAGGTAAGCCAACTCAAAGAAGAACTTAAGCGCCGAGTGGCTTCCCTCGTTGTTGAGAAAACTTACGATACGTACAATATGAAGAGGCTAAAGATGGTGTCATTGATTTTGATGCCGAAATTGCTAAGACCTGTGAGCTTGAGTTAGCTGCTAAAAGTCGACTCCAGCAAGATCTAGTACACCCGGTCCTACTGATTCCGGTTTTGAGTTCTCGAGAACATAAGAACAGTCAGAGGATGATGATGCTGAAGGCCAAACTGGTGAAAATGTTGATCCATTGGTGGGTCCGTTTACTTCTCCCGGGGGCTCGGACACTTCTCTTCCTCCTGGTTTCGGAGATATTGCAGTTTGCATTTTCTTTTATTTTTCCCAAATCCTGTACCTGTGCCATTTTAACATGTTTTTGTAAATAAAAACATCTTTTGCTCAAGTATTGTTTGAGTCTTCCTTTCGCTTGAATGTTTTTCTTCCTTTTGCTTAAGAATTTTGTGCAAGCTTTTCTGTTTTATGTCTTATTATGTTAAGCCTTGTGTCACGTACTTAGTATTCAACTAAGCGCATATGCGGCACTTGGCAACTTGCTCACGATTTTTGCACAACTTGTTCACGTTCTTGCTCTTCCAAGTCAGCCTTACTACACTAAAGATCGCTAAGGGAATGTTAGAACACATGAGAATTGCTGAAGGAAGTTTTTGTATTAGAGAGAACTTGATTGTTTTGCTTGGTGAATTACAAATGAATGGCCCCCTTTATATACTAGTCTCCTAGGGGCTAGTGATTAAATAATATTTATTACATAAGTCCCTTATTATTTACAAGTAAGACCGCTCTCTAGAATATTCTACATAGCTAGAATCTTCTAAGGACTTTCCCAGCAATTCCATAGGGTTCTAAGGTCTTCCATGAGAAATCTCAATATTTCTCTAGAACCTTCCCACATGTGCTAGTCTATTTCCATATGTAAGCTTCCACATGGCATTAATATATGCCAAATGGAACCTATGTGGAATGATAATGTGGCAGTTCATGACACTCTCCCCCACCCAATTTTGTGCCGCCCTCGCCACAAAGCATCGACACGTACGCGCGCACCTCACCTTGGTGTCGCCGGAGATCTTTGTCCATTAGCCATGATACTCTATGGAGCAGTTCGCCTTCCCATGTCACAAGGTATTGGTCACCTTTCTTCTTGCCCTGTTTATACTTTGGAAAACTAGCTATGATGGCCTAGATCCTCCGCCCACCGGATGCCTCTCCTTTCTCTTGGACTGAATCTTCCCATGACTTGACCAAGTCTAGCAGCTTCTCAAGCATCGGGTACATGCTTCCACTCCCTATGCGGCTTCCCTTCGTGGTTATAGCTTTACTGGCAAACTTGACCCCTCTGCTTGATTCTTCGTCTAAGTCTGATAGCGTTCCATCACTTTGTAACTCACCATCCTCTTCAATTATGTCCGTGTAACATTTCTTTCTTCCACCATTCTTCATTTGCATGGTGCCAAGATAGGCTTTGGAATCCTCTACTTTTGACTTAGATTCCAAGTGCATCCCCCTAATACAGGAGGTTCCTCCAGTGTCACCCTTGTGTTCTTGAGCAAAGTTCCCGATCATTGCTGCAAGCCTCCCCAAATCTGGGTATTCACTTGCTCGATGTGATCCTTTACAGAAGTAGCAACCTCCCTTAGGCTCGTACTCGCTAATATTTTCTAGCCCCTTGCCATTTCTCTTGGACCCCTATCCGTTATGGATTGGACCCTTGCCATTACCCTTGTATACCTCGTCTATGATTTTCCCATTGTCCTCGTCATGATGTCCCTCACCCTCTCGGCGTTGCCTTCTTTGGACTTGAAAGGCTCTATCTTGAAGTCAACAAGCGGCTCGACTACTGCTATGGCCTCGTCCATATTGGCTACTTGATGTCATCTTAACTCCTTCTTTGCCTAATTTTTCAACCCATCCATGAGGTATAAGAGGGAATCTTCATCGGACAACAACGAGATTTGCAGCATTAAGATAGTTAAATCGTGCACATACTCCCTAATTATGGCCATCTATCACAGCTCCCTTAGCTTCTGCCTAGCCTCGTACACCACATTCATCGGGTAGAATTGCTTCTTCAACTTCTTCTTGAGCTGCTCCCATGTCTCAATCTTGCATAGCCCCTTCTCCATGTCAGCACACTTTCGACGCCACCATAGGCAACCTCAGTCAAGTACATTAAGGCGTTGCGTACCTTAACAACTTCGTCATCCTCCTTGACTACCTCAAAGTACTTGTCCATCCAAAGTGAGTCACTCACCTCACGTGTTGCACCACCATACTCCTTTTGTGCAGGGACCTTCACATTTGTCCCTTTTGCAAGTATAACTTTGGTGATCCCGACCATGGTTCCCTATAAAGCTTCCTTCTAACAATCTCTTTTATTCCTTCTAACATTCCTTTAGTCATAACCTTTGCTCTGATACCACGTTGCCACGTCCTTAGTCTTTAACTAAGCGCACGTTTGGCACTTGACAACTTTCTCACGATTTTGCATAACTTTCTCACGTTCTTGCTATGCCAAGTCAACCTTGCTACACTAAAGATCGCTAAGGGAATGTTAGAACACAGGAGAATTGCCGATGGAAGCTTTTGTATTAGAGAGAACTTGATTGTTTTGTTTGGTGAATTACAAATAAATGGCCCCCTTTATCGGGTAACGAACTCTTGTAGCAGCTTGGACTCTCCTTGTGCAATCCTAAATATGTTAGCCTTTGAGTACTATACTTTTCTATCCCTGGCATGAGCCTTGATGAGAATCCGCGAGCATTTCATAGGAGTCTATGGGATGCTCGGGTAACATCGAATACCATGTCAACGCTCCTCTCGTGAGGGTTTCTCCAAATTTCTTTATCAACACAGATTCAATTTTATGAGGAGACAAATCATTTTCCTTTACCACCATTGTGTAGGTGGTAATATGCTTCTGGGAGTCTGAAGTTCTGTCATACTTTGGCACTTCAGGCATTTTGAACCGATTCGGGATTGACTCTGGTGCTGCACTTGGCTTGTATGGAAACTGAGTAACTTTTTTGAGTCCGGACCTTTCAGCACTAGTGGCACACGGGGGATCTGGTCCATGCGGGCATTCACTTCCCTTATAAACCGTAAAAGTGCATTCTTGTTGTTGAGGTCGGATCAGTTCCCCCTGCCCCATCGGAGCCAATTTCACCCCTAGGAGTGTTGTTGTCGACCCTCTGCGTTTTTTGATTCGTGGAAACCCCGGGAGGAACCGGATCTCATCTGTTTGCATTATTTGAAGCTCCTGACAGTGCCTGCTTCAACTCCGGCATAACCTTATCCTGTCGTGTGAGGTGGACTAGAATGATCGCCTGTTGCTCTTGCAAGACTCTTACCGCGTCAACAACATGTTCCTTATCAGCATCATCGGGAGTGGTATCCCAAACATGTCAAGGATATTGCATGTCATGCACCGGTGTAGCGTCATTCCCCTTATTATAGGTGTCACTGATTGAGTCCTCGAAATGAGGTTGATCCCCTCGAATCTCGGGGTTGTGCATGTCGTTAACAGTGTTATCTACCATTTTTTATGATTTTTTAAGACAAAATAATCAAAAGATGTTAGTAAAAAAGGCAAGGATCAATTTAATTACACGGCTGTCTAGGCCCCACAGTAGGCGCCAAACTGTTTACCTGAAAAATGGTACAATTGAATTTATACGTGATTTCTAGACAAATGAATTAATTTGATCCTGAAATAATAAAATAAGCAAAGAATTATGCAATGCTTAGCCTTAGGATATAGACGAAACAACAGAAGAAACAGTTCCGGGAACAACAACAATGAAATCAAAAAGTAAGAAGATAAGATTGTAATGAGCTTTGTATAGAATGTAGCATAAGTTTGCCAGAAAAATCATTTCCTTTACAATGACAATTGAGATCACTATTTATAGCTATGGAGGAAGTCCTAGGATTGTGCCCTTATTTAATGTCAATTATGAGGGACATTGATGAAGATGTAACAGTGAACATAAACGCTAAATTCCCTATAACTGGTAATTGCTCTTGATGCCATGGAATATTCTCTATTAAATGCTACCGGGCGAAGAGCATTTATCACTTCTTTATGAGCGCTATTATTTCTGGTGACAAATGAAACGGTTTGCTTCGGTCTTTGGCCATCCCCCCGTCTTTGGTTCCATGTGTCCCTTTTTGGGACGGCCACATGTCATAGAATATTTTACCCTATACAGTATATTTTCTTACTTAAGTGAACTCGATCATGCTAAACTTATGTTATCCTTGAATCAACTTCCCTCTGATCAGTTCGGATTAGACTTTCCATTTCATCCTGGTTCTAGTTTGTTTATCACATTTCTTGGCTCTTCAAGATATAGTTCACCCATGGTTGTGGATGATTTCAAGGAGATCATTAGGAAATTAGAGCGTGATGTTGATTCCAACTCCAATGATCAATGTATTTTGAATCATTTCCTATTTGACCCCAGAGCGATCTATTCATTGTAATCTCTGGTGGATGCCTCCAAGTTCTTTAATTACGACCTAGGACATCGGCAAACACTCTCTTACTTGTGAAGCTTTACTTATTTCAGCTTTCAGTGCATGGTCCTACATTTTGAAGTTGGCATGTGATGTACGTTTAGTTTCTTCAAAAATTATAGATGGAGGTCGCAATGTACAAATTATTCTATAGGGGTTGAACGAGGTGGTTTCCGTAATCTCCGGTCCTAGCATGCGTTTGGCCATTAACGCACGTCCAACTACTTTTGTGTCTAGTTCTCTTGGTGCTCTTGATCTTGCTCTAGCAAGCAAATCATTATCCATATTTATACTAGGTCAGAGGAGAATAGAGCTTGAAGTAGCTGAAAATGGGATTAGGAAAATAACTGATGTATACAATGCAAGTCCAGCTAGTGGTCAAACTGCCATTCACTTGTTAAGAAGCCTCGACTACAAAATTAAACGAGTAGCTATACTTGGGTACATGCTTGAACTTGGTCCATCAATAATAATTACCATAAAAAGGGAAGTTAATGAGTTGAACGTGAACATATCGCGGTTGAAAGAATCCCACCTAGTGCCACCACAAAAAAAGAAAGGAAAATATGTGACACATAAGAAATTAGGTCATTTTCCTCGATATTAGTACTATTGTTGGCCCAAGTGAAGGCTTGTTTTGAAGATTGACAAAGGAAGCTCAGGCATGAACCAGGTCCATCCCTTGTGTGCATAGACACGGGAAGATTCGAGCATATGGGGTGCACGTGATGGAGATAATCTTAACTTGGTATAACTGATATATCCTTATCAAAAAGGTTGCATAATGATAGGGAGAAGGACTCCTCACTCAAAGATAACATTATCCAAGATAAGGGAGGAGTTAGAAGTTGAGATCAACTAGAACTCTTCCACCAAGGAAGAGTAGCATTAGAACTCTAGTTATTTATTAATCTACCAACTCCATATATTGTAGGATGTTCTCATTCTACAGGTACGCACAAAAGCAGAAGTTAAACGTGAATAGAGAGCAAAATAGCAAGGCACTTGTCAAGAAATTCGTGTGTGATTCAAGTGTGCAAACCTGAAGACACAGGAACCAGATAGAAGAACCAACTCCAAGTGTCTGTCTTTTATTCTAGTTCAATTGTAGTATGTGTTTTCATATTGTACCTTTCAGCTTTATCTAGAAGTAATTATATTAGGTACTTTGAGTATTCAAGTTAGAGTTAACTTGAAGTTGTCGCAACAGTTAGAGGCTGGATGCTACAACTGGATTAGAGTTAATCCTAGGTTTACAAAAGTGTTTTGTAAATGCAGTTTTTGGCTCACTGATTTAGTGGAGAGTTTGGGAAAATCCTACTGAGAAGTAGGTCGTGGTTTTTTCACCTTCTAAGCCAGGTGTTTTTCATGTAAAATACTTGTGTTCTTTACTTTCCGTATTTACTATTTCAGCAATAGTAGGTTAAGGAACACATAGAAGAACCCGGTCTTTCCATAATCAGTTTAAGCAAAAATCGGACACCACACAAATCACCCCCCCCCCCTGTGTGGTATTGAAGTTAAAACATCAATTGGTATCAGAGCGGATTATCCTTGAAGAGGCTAACACCTTAGGAGAAGATCAAAATGAGTGTACCACCTGGAAATTGGGAAGGACAATCCACTGCTAAGCCAACACTCTTCAACGGCCAACACTACTCCTAGTGGAANACAAATCACCCCCCCCCCTGTGTGGTATTGAAGTTAAAACATCAATTGGTATCAGAGCGGATTATCCTTGAAGAGGCTAACACCTTAGGAGAAGATCAAAATGAGTGTACCACCTGGAAATTGGGAAGGACAATCCACTGCTAAGCCAACACTCTTCAACGGCCAACACTACTCCTAGTGGAAAAACAGAATGAGGGACCACATCATAAGAGAGAACTATGAGCTACGAGACATTGTCACTAATGGTCCCCTGGCTACCATGAAGAAAAATGCTGAAGGAGTAGATGTGCCAAAAACAAGAGCTGACTGCACTGCTGAGGACTTGAGGAAATGGGAGAAGAATGCTAAGGCCAAGATATGGCTTATGTGTGGACTTGGTCCAGACGAGTACAATAGAATTCAAAGATATACCGTTGTTAAGGAAATTTGGGACAATTTGCAAGTGGCCCATGAAGGAACACCTCAAGTGAAGAGGTCCAGAGGAACCCTACTATATTCTCAATATGAGAATTTCACCATGAAGGAAGGGAAAACCATCCAAGAGATTTATACAAGGTTCACCACACTGACAAATGAACTTAAGTCTCTTAGAAGGATTATTCCTGAAGAAGATAGAGTTGAGAAGATTTTGACAAGGGTTCTTCCAGTTACTTGGGAGAGCAAAATCGCTGCCATTAAGGAATCAAAGAACATTGCCACTCTTAAGTTGGATGAGCTAATTAGAAATATCACTGCTTGTGAACTTAGAAGGCAAACCATGAAGATAGATGTAACCAAGAAGGAAAGGAGTCTGGCACTCAAAATCACTGAAGGTTCTGATCTGGAAGAAGATGAAATGTCTATGATAACAGAGGGCTTCAAGAAGTACCTAATGAGAGGAAAGGGTCCTTAAAGAAGTGGAAGCTACAGAAAACCAAGGGTTACTGAAAAGCAAACCAATGAGAGTTGCTACAAGTGTGGGAAAACTGATCACCACATCAAAAACTGCCCTCAATGGGAAATTGAATGGAAGAGGGAAAATGCTGAACGAAGAAACAGGAAGAAGGAGCAGGTTCAACCCAAGAAGAACAAAGGATCGACAAAGGCTTTGTTTGCTGCTTGGGGAGAAATATCAGATGAAAGCTTAGATGATGAAGACGGAGATGAACAAGCACTTATGGCCACTGGAGAATCTAATGAGAAATATGAGGTAAGTGTAATTCATCTCAAATACAAGATTAAAGTTTTGGCTAAAGAAAGGCTATCTGAGTTACTTCTAGATTTCATTGATGAATCTGAGGATGTAAACAATGAAAAGGAACAGTTGTCTAAGGAATAAGTGATTTTGAAGGCAAAGTATAAGAACCTGAAACTTAGAGATAGTGAGACTGTTAGTAAATATTGCATTAAAGAACCAGGTTCATGCATTTGAATCAAATGTCCTAGAACTTAGATCTGAAAACCTAAAACTGAAATTAGGAACAAGTAAGAAGACAGCTGATTGCACACAACTCACTCTAGAAGAAAATGTAGGTAAACTAAAAGATGAGTTGTATAAGAAGGATGAGCAAGTAAGAATTTTGAAGGAGGATCTAGGAAAGGTGAAGCATGAACTAGACATAACTTGTAAATGGAACAGGTCCTCCGATGCACTTTCATGGCTATAGGAACATCATAGTAGCAATAGAAAAGGACTTGGATTTGGGAATCTTCCGCCTAAATGGGATCCCAAAACAAAGTACCTTACACTTCCTAAGAACAAGATTTGTACTCACTGTGGTAAAACAAGTCACTATAAAAGTGAATGCAATGCAAAAGAAAAGGCAAGCCAAAAGAACAAAGAATTTGTTCAAGGGAAGAATAGGCTACCAAGTTGGGCTAAAAAGAATTTGATTCGTCCTTTTGCCTATAGAAAGGGACCCAAACTAGTTTGGGTTCCTAAGACTAACCCCTGATTTCCTTTTTCAAGTCCAAGTGAAGGGGAAGGGCCAAATATGGTACACGGATAGTGGCTGATCAAAGCACATGACAGGAAGAAAGAACCAGTTCATTTCACTTGAGGACTTCAAAGTAGGTAATGTCTCCTTTGGAAATAGGAAGAAAGCTGAGATCATTGGGGTTGGAAAGGTAGGTAAGACTAATTCTCACTCTTTTGAGAATTTCTACTTGATAGATGGCCTAAAATACAGTCTAATCAGTGTATCACAATTGTGTGATAAAGGTAACTTGGTAGCATTCACCTCTACCAAATGTTTTGTGATTAATCTTTCCACTAAAAGATTGTTTTGCAAGGAAAAAGAGTGAACAATATATATATATATATATATATATATATATATATTGTAGATTTGTTCATACTTTTAGAAAATGAACGCACTTGCTTAAGTGTGTTGGACAATGATCCCCTCCTTTGGCACAAGAGACTTGGACATGCAAGTCTGAGTCAACTCAACAAATTAGTCTCCAAAGACCTGGTGATAGGGTTGCCTAACATCAAATTCAAGGAAGAAAAGTTTGTGAGGCTTGTTCAAGGGGGAAGCAGGTAAGATCCTCTTTTAAATGCAAGAAAGTGGTAAGCACCACCAGGACGATGGAACTGGCCCATATGGATCTCTGTTGTCCAATGAGAACATTAAGCAGAGGTGGTAAAAAAATATGTGATCGTGCTTGTTGATGATTACTCTAGGTTTACTTGGACATTATTTTTAACATCTAAAGATGAAGCATTTGACATTGTCACTTCTTTTGTTAGAAAACGCAGAAGCAACTAGGTAATCAACTTGCATCAATTAGGTATGATCATGGCACTGAATTTGAAAATGTTAAATTTGCTGATTTCTGTGATGAGCATGGCATAGATCATAATTTTTCTACTTCTAGGACTTCACAACAAAATGGAGTAGTAGAAAGAAAGAATATGACACTTGAAGATATGGCTAGGACTATGCTTCTTTCCAGTAAACTGCCCCATAGTTTTTGGGCAGAAGCTGTAAATACTACATGCTACATCATAAATAGGTGCATGACTAGACCTCTTGTAGAGAAAACTCCCTATGAGTTACTTAAAGGGAGAAAACAAATATATCCCAAATTTAGGGAATTTGTATGAAAGTGCTTTGTGCACAACAATGGTAAAGACTCCCTAGGCAAGTTTGATCCCATAAGTGATGAGGGAGTATTCTTGGGATATTATTCACATAGCAAAGCTTATAAGGTCTATAACAAAAGAACTATGTGTGTTGAAGAAAGTGTTCATGTGATTTTTTATGACTTACATTCTTTTTGAGAGACAGGAACATGATAATGAAGCAATAGGTCTGGTAAGAAACTTAAATGAAACCACAACCTAGGCTGAAGCTGCACTGGAAGAAGGAACATGTGATGGAACAAGTTCTTCCACCCAGAGCAACATGATAGGGAGAATAGAACAAAGAGGAAATGATCATCAAACCTCAATGGAACATGTCCATAAACCTTGTTGATACCTAATTTTTTCCCTATAATATTTTTAAATGCATATAGACCTTCAAAATTACGCACTAGCATCAATTGATATTTTTTCATAATTTCTATATTTTTAAATTAATTTATCCCAGTATTTTTATTTATATAATAATTACTAATTGCATCACAAATAATTTTATAACAATTTTATGACTTAATTCTACTATTTATATTTATATTAAGCTCGAACTATTTGCATAAATAGCCACATTTATATTTTTGGATTATAATTGCAATAACTTTGCAATTATAGCCCATGCGTACATTATTGCATTATTTTACCATAATATGGCTCATTGTATTTTTAAAATATTGAGTAATATCATTTTTTATCATTTACTAACTATTTTTATAAATTATTTTATCGATTAAGTGGGTATTTAACAAGTAGCCTCTTTTAACTTGGTTCAATTTCGGACCTAGCGCATATTATTACCCCCATCCCAGATTTTAATCATAGCCCAAATACCCTTAAGCCCAACCTGCACCTACCCGACCCAAACCCCCATCAAATCGTGGTTGTTGATCTTTTAGATCAACGATCCACAATAAACCTTACCATAATTAACCCCCAACCAACCCTAGCCCCTAATCACTTCTTTGACTCGGTCGCCTTTGAATCCCTCCTCCTCCATTCTCTCTCAACTCACCCCTAAACCTATCTCCGTCACCGGCGAGAAACCCCTGCTATGGTGTTTTCGTGCCTCCTCCGACCACCACTGGTCCCCTATACTCCCTGGATCTTTGATTTCATGATTCCTTGAGGAGATCTCAAGGAAAGCCAACCGGATTCTGCCTGAAAATTGTTTACCGTCCTGTCTATGGCCTTTCTCGTTTGTGAGTATTGGTTTCCTCCCATTTTTAGTTTGAATCCATAGTTTTGACCGAGTTTCTTTCATCTTTACTATTTTCTGAAAAACCCTAGTTACGACTACTCGAATCCGTTTAGATCTTTGTAGATCTGAAACGGTTCGAGTATTATCTGGTGTTTTCCCTTGAAGATCTCCTGTTTTGGTTAACTGTTTCGATTCTATTTTCTTTCTTTTGAAATTAGGGTTTGCCCTAAGTATTTCTCAAAAGGGTTTTCTTTCTAAGTTTTTCAGTGTTTAAACTAATTGTTTCTTTACTAGCTTGACTGATCCTCGTGTATGTTTCTGTGTGTTACACTTATTTATTCAATTTTTTGGTTTCGATATTGTGTTTATCTCTGCGAACCAGTCCTATTAACTTATTTCTATTTAGGAGCTTAAATGATTTTCCCTGTTAAAATCAGTATTTTGTGAGATTTCTACTTGATTGACTTTTGTTAAGGATTTGAACGATTTCTTTCTTGTTAAAATCAGAACCCTTTGGGATTCTTACTTTGTTGATTTCTATCTAAGATTCAGATAATTCTTTCCTATAAAATTAGTACTCTTTGAAGATTTTACTGATTATGTCCTGTTAATTGCTCTTATTAAAATCCGTGTGCATAGATTTTATTTGTTTTCTTATTTATGACTTTAATTGGTCACCCTTGCCTTAATTACTCGTCCGCATGGTTTTGTGATTTGTACTAGTACTTTATTTGGTCTGATTTGGATTCTTGCCTTAATTAAACTCTCTTGTTGATACCGTTGATCAATTACCCCTAATTAAGGGGTCTATTCCGGACTCCCTTATGATTAATTGATTCTGTGACCCTGTGATTGCCCTTAATTGACTGATTTATGATTCTTTTACCTTATTTTTCATACTCCTAAAGTGCTATATATACTCTCTTATTCTGCCTCTCAAGGGGACGAAAAATTAGTTCAGAATACACACTCTCTCTCAATTTCTCTCTTACATGTGCTAACTGTTGGTCTAGCCGGCTGAAAGCCAAGGCTAGACAGTAGAACTCTACTTGCTTTACATTCTGTACTTTGCTTCCTTAACTGGTATGTTTTGACCCAAGTCACTACATAGTTTTGAAGATTGACAAATGTCTGACCAGTTGAACCAGGTCCATCAGAGCATACACACAAGACCTGACGCGTTGGCATATGAATCGTGTATGCATAGGAGATGAATGCGATTGTGAAGTATCAATGAACAAGGAGAGTGTCTCCTAATGAGAAAATATTGCAAATTGATAAGAGAATAGAATTTTAATTCAGCAAGGACAGTAACGAAGAAAGGAAGTTCAGTTTAATACGAACTCGTTCTCCTAGGTAGAGTTGTACCAGAACTGAACGACAAACTCAGCAACTGACTTTATAAATAATTGAAGTATTCTTGCTTGAATCAAGAACGCACAAGTGCAGAAGTGAATCAAGATCTGAAAGCAAAATTCCCAGAGATTTTGCAAGCAGAATTACTGTGCGATACAAAGGCTACAGACCAGCTAGAAGAACCAGTTCCATCTGTTTATCATTGAGTCTAGTTGGTTGTAGTAGGAGTTTTAATATTGTATCTTTTCAGCTTTCATAGAAGCAATTGTAATAGGTACGCATTGTTCAAGTTAGAGTTAACTTGAAGCTTGTAGAAATTAGCTAGGGGCTAGTTACTACGAAGGGATTAGAGTTAGTCCTAGGATTACAAAAGAGTTTATTTTGTAAGTCCATTTGGATCAGAGTTCTAGTGAAGATTTTGAGAAAATCCTACTGAGGAGTAGGTCGTGGTTTATTCACCTTTTGAGCCAGGTGTTTTCCACGTAAAAATCTCTGTGTTTTTACTTTACTTCTTTTATTATTCCGCAACAGAGAAGTTGGAACACCAAGAAGAACCAGGTTCTTCTAGAGAGACAGCATTCGAAAATTGGGTACCACACAAATTAACCTATCTTCTTGTGTGGTATTGGCGTCTAAAACATAAATTGGTATCAGAGCAGGTTATCCTTGAAAGGATAACACCTTGGAGAAGATCAAGATGAGTGCACCACCTAGAAACTGGGAGGTCAATCAACTGCAAGGCCACCACTCTTCAATGGCCAGTATTACTCTTGGTGGAAAAACAGGATGAAGGACCACCTGATTGGAGAAGACTATGAACTCTGGGACATAGTCACTGATGGTCCTCTAGCTACCATGATGAAGACTGCTGAAGGTATAGATGTACCAAAGACTAGAGCTGACTGCACTGCTGAGGATCTGAATAAATGAGAGAAGAATGCAAAGGTCAAAAAGTGGCTAGTGTGTGTACTAGGTCCAGACGAGTACAGCAGAACCCAAAGCTACACCACTGCCAAACAGATCTGGGATACCTTGCAAGTAACCCATGAAGGAACACCTCAGGNATTGGAAACCTCACTGCCTATGAACTCAGAAGGCAGACAATGAAGATGGATGGTCCAAAGAAGGAGAGGAGTCTAGAACTAAGGATCACTGAGGGAGAGGATCTGGAGGATGATGAGATGGCCATGATTACCAAAGAATTCAGAAACTTTCTCATGAGGAAGAAGGGCATCTCTAGAGGAGGAAACTACAACAAAGCAAAAGCTCCAGAAAGGCCAACCAACGAGGGATGCTACAAATGTGCTAAGACTGACCATATCATCAAAAAAATTCCTCAGTGGGAAGTAGAATGGAAAAAGAAGAGATATGAAAGAAGAAACAGGAATAAGGAACAGGTCCAACCCAAGAAAATCACAACAAAGGCTATGGTTGCTGCTTGGGAGGAAAGTTCAGATGAGGAATCAGAAGATGGGGAGACTGAAGATCAGGCGCTCATGGAAATTGGAGAATCTGATGAGGAATCACATGAAGAACCAGAGGTAAGTATCTCCCATCTTAAAAACAAAGTAAAGTTCCTATCTAAGGAAAAACTCTCTGAGTTGCTACTTGATTTCATAGATGATTCTGAGGAAACAACCAAAGAGAAGGATCAACTATCTAAAGAATGTGAAATGCTAAAAGCAAAGTGCATGAACCTAGAAATCAGAGTCAGTGAATCTGAAAAGAAAAACACTGTCTTGTTGAACCAGGTTCATCTACTTGAAACTGAGGTTCTAGAACTAAAATCTGAAAACTTAAATCTAAAACTAGGATCTAGTAAAAAGGTTGTTGATTATTCTCATATCATGTTAGAAGAAAACGTGGGAAAACAAAAGGATAAGATGTATGCCAAGGATGAACAGATAAGAACTCTTAACGAAGAACTTGGCAAAGTCAAACATGAATTAGATCGAACTTGTAAATGGAATAAATCCTCTGATGCCCTGATATGGCTTCAAGAGAATCATAGTAGCAACAGGAGAGGGATTGGCTTTGGAAGTCAATTGCCCAAGTGGGATCCCAAAAGCAAGTATCTCACTCTCCCTGAGAATAAAATATGCACTCATTATGGTAAGACTAGCCACTACAAATATGAGTATACTGCAAAAGAGCAGGCCAGTCGAAAAAATGAGAGGCCTGTAAAAAGGAAAAATTGGCTACGAAATTGGGCCAGAAAAAATTTGATTCATCCATTCTCTCATAGAAAAGGACCCAAACTAGTTTGGGTTCTTAAAACTAACCCCTGATTCTTTTGTAGGTTCAAGTGAGAGGAGGCAGCCAAATTTGGTATTTGGATAGTGGCTGCTCAAAGCATATGACTGGGAACATGGAACAGTTCCTTTCACTTGAAAGTCTCAAAGGAGGAAATGTCTCCTTTGGAAACGGAAAGAAAGGTGAAATCATTGGGGTTGGTAAGGTAGGTAAGGATGACACACGATCCATTGAACATGTGTATCTAATAGATGGCTTGAAATATAGCCTGATCAGTGTATCACAACTGTGTGGCAGAGGTAACCTGGTTGCTTTTACGTCCACAAAATGTTTTGTGATAAACCTGCTTACTGACAAGATTGTTTTGCAGGGAAAAAGAATGAATAACATCTATGTCATAGACTTGTCCACACTGTCTGAAAATGAACTCACTTGCCTAAGTATGTTCCACAGTGAACCCCTCCTGTGGCACAAACGACTTGGTCATGCGAGTCTAACTCAGCTTAACAAACTAGTCTCTAAGGACTTAGTGGTAGGACTTCCTAACATTAAGTTCAAGGAGGACAAAGTTTGTGAGGCATGTGCCAGGGGGAAGCATGTAAGGTCCTCTTTCAAAAGTAAGAAAATAGTCGGTACCACTAGGACGTTGGAACTGGTTCATATGGATCTGTATGGTCCTATGAGAACTCTAAGTAGAGGTGGTAAGAGATATTTGATGGTGCTAGTTGATGAATATTCAAGGTTTACCTGGACCTTATTCCTGGCATCTAAGGATGAAGCATTTGATATGTTCACCTCATTTGTCAAGAAAACTCAAAATCAATTAGGACATCAACTAGCATCAATAAGATCTGACCATGGTACTGAATTTGAGAATGTTAAGTTTGTTTGTGTCAATCATAACTTTTCTGCTCCTAGAACCCCACAGAAAAATGGATTTGTTGAAAGGAAAAATAGAACTCTTGAATACATACAAGAACCATGCTTCTATCTAGCAAACTACCTCACAGCTTCTGAGCTGAAGTAATAAACACTGATTGTTACATAATCAATAGATGCATGACCAGACCTCTGGTAGAGAAAACTCCCTATGAATTACTTAAAGGGAGAAAGCCCAACATATCCCACTTTAGGGCTTTTGGATGCAAGTGTTTTGTACATAATAATGGCAAAGATTCCCTAGGAAAATTTGACCCCAGAAGTGATGAGGGAGTATTCTTGGGATATTCATCACATAGCAAAGCTTATAAAGTGTATAATAAAAGAACTATGTGTGTAGAAGAAAGTGTACATGTTGTCTTTGATGAAACTAACACTCTTGCTGAGAGACAGGAACCAGAAGATGAGGAGCTTGGACTGGTGAGAAGCAGTGATCACATTAAAGCAAACATGGAATGTGGAACAGGTGATAGACCAGGTTCAACTACTCCAAGAAACATGACAAGGGGAATTCAACATATGCAACCTAGCCCTGATCCTGCTCCACAGCAACAAGACACCATGGAATTGTCTAGGAATGAACGGCTGGTACTCAAACCACACAGATATCAGAGTTCTCACCCTCTTGAGAACATCATAACAGATTTGACATCCGGAATCAAAACAAGATCATCCTTGAAAAATCTGTGTGCGTTTGATGCCTTTCTATCCATGATCGAACCAAAGAACATTGGGGAAGCCCTACAAGATGCTGATTGGGTAAATTCCATGCAAGAAGAGTTGAATCAGTTTGAAAGAAGTCAAGTATGGAACTTGTTACCCAGGCCACTAGACAAATCAGTGATTGGCATCAAGTGGGTCTTCAGGAACAAGCTCGATGAGGATGGAACTGTTACAAGGAATAAGGCAAGACTAGTTGTTCAAGGGTATGNCTATCTGAAGGAAGATGTATTTGTCAAGAAGCCTCCAGGTTTTGAAAGCAAGGAGACACCTGACCACGTATACAAACTTGACAAGGCTCTGTATGGTCTCAAACAAGCACCAAGAGCATGGTACGAACGATTATCAAAATTCCTGCTAGAACATGGGTACAAACGAGGCAAGATTGACAGTACCTTGTTCTTAAATGAAAAGGGTGAGGATCTCCTGGTTGTGACAATATATGTGGATGATATTATATTTGGGGCGACTTCTGAAAATTTGAGCAAGGAATTTGCTATGCTTATGGGGAGTGAGTTTGAGATGAGTATGATGGGTGAGCTAAACTTCTTCTTAGGCTTGCAAATCAAGAAAAACTCAAATGGAACAATGGTCCACCAACAAAAGTATGTGAAAGAACTGCTCAAGAAGTTTAAAATGGAAGACTCAAAGGAAATAGACACTCTCATAGCCACAGCTACAAAATTGGATGTGGATGAACCTGGTTCATCCGTTGATCAGAAGCTATACAGAGGGATGATTGGGTCTCTATTATATCTCACTGCCAGCAGACCTGATATTGTGTTCAGCGTGGGACTGTGTGCTAGGTTTCAGGCAAATCCAAAGGAGTCCCACCTCACTGCAGTGAAGAGAATTTTGAGATATTTGAAAGGCACCACTGATTTGTGACTTTGGTATCCTAAAGGTAGTAACTTCAACCTTGTAGGATATGTTGATACTAATTATGCAGGTTTCTTGGTTGACAAGAAAAGTACTTCAGGTATGGCTCACTTTCTGGGCTCATGTCTTGTGTCTTGGGCTACCAAGAAACAAAATTCAGTAGCCTTGTCTACTGCTGAGGCTAAATATATGCCTGCAGCCTCCTACTATGCACACTTGCTATGGATCAAGCAACAACTCATGGACTTTGGTATAGATGTGGGATGCATTCCTATTTTCTGTGATAACACTAGTGCCATTAGTATGACGAAGAATCAGGTTCATTATAAGAGAACTAAGCACATAGATGTTAGGCACTATTTCCTAAGGGATAACTATGAAAAAGGAATGATCTCAATTAAATTTTGTGCTATTGATCAACAAATTGCAGATATCTTTACTAAAGCACTGAGTAGGGAGCATTTTGAGAGAAACAGGCTTAAATTAGGGATGTTTAAAATTACCTAATTGAAAAAAAAAATTGGCTAGAAACATTAACATAGATAATCAACCAGTCTAATCATTGCTCAGCATCATGACTTTACTGTCATACTCTCTTGCCATGTATTAATATGATTCCCTGGTTGCTAATCATATTTCTCTATCTTTGTAATTGAGGCAAATTAAGGACTTTAACACGATGAACCTGGTTCATCTCTGCTGGTTCATCTGACTGACAAGGTACGTGCTCATCTCCATACAATTATTGAACTAATTACAGTCACACATGAGCAGGATTCTATCTATATTTGGTTCATTTCAAATTCTTTTTACTAATCCCTAAATGAACCCGTTCCAAGAAGTCACATCAGTACTCAATTAGCCTAGAGGTAGGGAACTCTTAACCGTCTAATCAATGACAGTCCTATAACTATTAGACTTCCACTTGAATAAATATTCTACACGTTGTATAATTAATAGCCATATCTTATATAAGGGTCATCATTACTCTCCTCTTCATAAAGTAACCGTCAAACCAAGATCATTAGTCTTCAAACCCAAAAACTGATCACTTTTCTTTTCTTCCTAAGAACTCTAGTAATCATGTCTTCACCACCACCTTCTTCTTCTTCTTCATCGCCAAATCGTGATTATGACGGAGGTCTTTATGAATCAGATTCAAATTCTCCATCTGTATATAGTTCTCAATCTTAAGAAAGAACCTCAACCCCTGAAAACCCTCATATTCCTGAAAACCCTCTTATTCCTGAAAACCCTCATATTCCAGAACCCACATCTAACCCTAACCCAGCCCCTCTTGGTCATCGTGTAAAGGTTCTTGCCAGAAAATCAGTGGCTTCTAGGTCACGTGCAAGATTCTCGGAAGCAATTCTGTAGGATGAAAAGGAAAATAATTCTGAATCATCTAGTGTATCTTTTAAATCATCCAACGAGGATGAAGCACCTGGTTCATCAAATTCTGAAAAAGGTAATCCTGATGCAATTTCTGAGTCTGTTAATGATGGGAACAAGTTTTTCTGGGTGGATCCGTAGTTGATGTTGAAGTGCCTAGTAGGCAACGAAAATTGGAAAAAGGTAAAGTTCTTGAGGGAAAGGGATTTGGGGAGGATGGTACTACGTTGACTATTTGTGGTCCCATTTCTGAGAAGGTTGGAGAAGATGTCACAGAGTTAGGGGGAAGTGTAGTCGAGGAAGCAGCGGCAGGTTTAGCAAGATTGAAGAAAGGAGCAGATGAACCTGGTTCATCTGGGGATGAGACGTTGGCTGACAGGCTAAGGAAACTGGGGGAGTCCTATAACCCCAAGAAAAGGGGACTCAGAAGTCCAAGAAGGCTACTAACCCAGTTCCTTCCAAGAAGAGGAAAGCTTCTGTAGTTGCTGATGCTTATGTTCCTAAGGTGCGTGCTACACGTAGTACTGTGAGAGAAGAAGAAGAACTGTTTGAGAAGGCTCTTCTAGAGAGAAAGAAAAAGAGAGCTGCAAAGGGAAAGGCTAAAGTAGGAGAGCCTGTGGAGACTATTGTGGTTGAAGAGGATACGATGGAACTGGTCCATCATGAGGAGCAGACTGCTCCTGTTGTGGTTGAGGCACCAAAATCAAAAAAGGCTAAGGCTTCTTCAAGGAAGTTAGCTACAGTGTATGCCACACCTACAAGAACCGTTAAAAGGACCAGGTCCAAGGCAAGAAAAGTGAAGGTCGTTGACAAAGATGATGATAAAGAGTGGAGTGGAGAAGATGAGGGGGAAGTTAGTGAGGTGACTGACAGAATCACCTTGTTTGGAAAAAGAACAACTCTGAAAGGAAAGTTGTTGAAGGATCTCGAGGAACCAGGGATGAGATACCT
The DNA here is from genome assembly GCA_005239525.1 of Nicotiana knightiana. Taxonomy (NCBI): domain Eukaryota; kingdom Viridiplantae; phylum Streptophyta; class Magnoliopsida; order Solanales; family Solanaceae; genus Nicotiana; species Nicotiana knightiana. The sequence continues at coordinate 148,350 of ML435105.1, read as the reverse complement.
GCTGGACACACTGGATGTTCAGGGGTAGAAGAACATGGTCCTTCATATGGAAGGAAGGTTGGCTAGAGCTGAACTGGTGGAGTTCATGGGTAATGCAGTGGTCAAGGATGGCAGGGTCACTACCACAGTCAAAGGAATTCAAGTCTCCTTTGATGCTAAAGAACTGGGAGAAATTATGCACATTCTTGCTGAGGGCTACGAAGATTACACTAGGAAAAGATGGCCTAGTTTGGATGGTATGGCCTCAGAAATCAATATTACCAGATTCTTCAGTGACAATGTAAGGGAAATTGAACCTAGGCCGGTCTACAAAAGTGAAATGAAGCTAGAACACAAGTTGCTTTTCGAATTTGTCATCAAGTTCTTGCTGCCAAGACAAGAATGAAGGCACATAGCCAACTATATGGATCTGACCTTGATGGAATGTTTGTATAGGGGAAAGCAGTTCAATTGGACAGCCTTCATCATCCAACTCTTGGATAGAGTTGTGAATGGAACAAAAGCACATGCAATCCCATATGGCTTTATTCTGACAGCTTGCTTGCTCATTTTAATGTTCCTGTGAAAAAGGCTGAGATGGCTACTGCCAAGGACTATTTTGGGAAGGATACTTTGCTAACTTGCGATTATACAGTCAATGTTCTTGCAGATGAACCTGGTTCATCTAGGAAGCAGCCTGTCAACAGCAAAGTTAGAACTCTGGTGCAGGAAAGCGAGATCAAGGATATGGAAATCCTTCGTTTGAAATCTCATTTGATTAAGGTTGAAGCTGAGCGGGATGCTCTCAGGTCTGAATTAGCAAAAAAGAAGGAAAAGAATGAGGGTGTTCTTAATCAGATGCTTTCTCTTCTACAAACCAAGACCACAACCTCCTCTACACCTTCCCATCCTTAGGCTGTCCAGAGCTACCAAAACCCCTCTTAGACCAGTTGTTCTGTTTCTGTTGTTTTATTCTGTTTTGTTCATGGTTATGGTTGTTTTTGTTTTTTTGTATGGTGTTTGATGTTCGTTCCTAATCAATGAATTTTTGTTGTTTTGTTATTGACTTGTCTCAATTTCTTAGATAGCTTACATTTATTGGTTTCTTATGATGATTAATCATGGTTGCACCTGCAGTTGCCTCAATGGCCACGAGTAATTGTTAACAACACTGGTGAGTTTATCATTTTGCAAACTTTTCGATGATGCCAAAAGGGAGAAGAAATGTGCTTTTATATTTCAAGTGATATTTATAACCTAATGAACCTGGTTTCTCTATGATAAATCCTTAAAAACATACAAAGTGTTTGAGCTGTATACAGGGAGAAGCACAGAGTTTGTCATCGTCAAAAAGGAGGAATTTGTTGACCCAAGTCAATGCATAGTTTTGAAGATTGACAAATGTATGACCAGTTGAACCAGGCCCATCAGAGCATACACACAAGACCTGAGGCGTTGGAACATGAATCGTATATGCATAGGAGATGAATGCGATTGTGAAGTATCAATAAAAAGGAGAGTGTCTCATAATGCGAAAAGGTTGCAAATTGATAAGAGAATAGAAGTTGAATTCAGCAAGGACAGTAACGAAAGGAAGGAAGTTGAGTTTAATATGAACTCGTTCTCCCAGGTAGAGTTGTACCAGAACTTAACGACAAACTCAACAACTGAATTTATAAATAATTGAAGTATTCTTGCTTGAAGTGAATCAAGATCTGAAAGCAAAATTCCCAGATATTTTGCAAGCAAAATTATTGTGCGATACAAAGGCTATAGACCAGCTAGAAAAACCAGTTCCATATGTTTGTCATTGAGTCTAGTGGTTGTAGTAGGAGATTTAATATTGTATCTTTTCAGCTTTCGTCNGAGTAGGTCATGGTTTTTTCACCTTTTGAGCCAGGTGTTTTCCACGTAAAAATCTTTGTGTTTTTACTTTACTGCTTTTATTATTCCACAACAGTAGAAGTTGGAACACCAAAAAAAACCAGGTTCTTCTAGAGAGACAGCACTCGAAAATTGGGTACCACACAAATTAACATATCTTCTTGTGTGGTATTGACGTCTAAAACATCAGTATATCTCTATTTAAATTTGAAACTCAACTTTATGTGTTCCTTTGTGTAAATCCATGCCTATTCCTGCACTGATTAATTGGCTATGTATTTAATTGTCTTCATGTTTACTACTTTACCCAGTATGTTTATGTTTTACCCTCTCCGGTTCAAGTGTTTAATCAAGTATGCCTAGATATCATTTGTCTTGTTTGCATGTTTGTTCAGTTCCTGTTTACTCCCCTCAACTAGTATGCTCATGTTAGTGTCTTAGACTCCTAATTTATTTGATTGATCCTAATTGGTATGACTAATGCACCCCTGTCTTCAACATGATTATTCCCACGCTTTGTCTCTATGTTTTAATTGCCTATTACCATGACTGACTTGTTAAATCTCTGAATCAGTAGACTCCTAGTTGTTCTGTACAGTTGTTGCTCCATATTCTCCTTTAGACCCTGTTTATGTGTTCTGATGTGAAGCTCTCTATGTTCCCAACCCTTTGACCCCTGTCTGTAAAGCTGATTGCTGAATGGTTGTGAGTCTGAGCACTCTGAGTTATGTGGTTGTATGCTGAATCTTTGTTCTTTTTACAATTGATTTCAAAACTGTTTTTTCCACTCCTGGCTTCTTCCTAAAATTGTTTCTATTCCTGAAAACCTTTTCACTCTTAAAAGTGTTATCTCTACACTGTCTTTAACAAGTTCTTTCAAAACTATGTCAAGCACTCTCACTTCTACTCTTAGATTTTTAAGTTCTGCCCCTCCAGTGTGTGTACTGCCTAGGAATCCATGAGATTCTTCCGAACTCTGGCACACTGGGGCTGGCCTTTTCCACACTGCACATAATCACTTCCCTATTCAAAGGATCTTGGTATGAGCATTGCCTGGGATCCCTGAGGTCTTTAGGGAACTTTGACACACTAGGACACCCTATTGGCTATGAGGCTCTTGGTATCTGAGACTGTTTTGAAGGCCTGGTGTCTCCAGGTTTACTTTGGGCCTATCTGCAGGCTCCCTATAGTATAGCATATATTTATTTATGTAATTCATTCAATTCTGGTCTGTAATAACTATCTTTGTAAACAGATATTGGGGAAATTAGTAAAAGGGGAGGGATGCCTATATGATTTTTGTGGGGAAAACGGGTAGAAATCATGCCTTTAGGTCTATATTATGTTTATTTGCATTAGAAATCATTCTTAGGCTTATATTCTGTTTACTTGCATCAGAAACCATGCTTTTAGGACCATTTGGCATACATGTTATAGGCTCATTACCTTATTTATCACGAAATTCTGCTTCTGCATAATCGTGATCACCTACAAATCATGTTATTCAGTTACTGCTGAAATTCTGCCTGATAAAATGTCCATTCTTTATGTACATTAAAAATACTACTTTAGGGCTGTGTTTATATTCGCTTTAAACCATGTCTACATCGCCTAAATCAGTAACTGTCATGTCTATAAGGATTCTTAAAAGCATCCCCAACGCCTAGACACCATGTTATAGGATAAATATGTATGAAATCGATTTCTTGATATTCAACACCTAGACCAGCATGCCTATAGGACTTAATAAGTTCAAAATGTTTTAAGACTAATTTCATAGAATTCTGATTGCATGTTTATAGGGTATTACAGATCCACGTCTAGGCAAGCCTTAGGTAATTAAGGTCTTATAAAGTTGTAAAACTATGTTTTGTTTACTTGTGACTGCCCAGATTCAACAGGTTCAAAAAATTAGTAGGCGAACTGATTAGGTTTATGTCACTTCGTCTTAAAACCATGCTGCATATTCTCTGCTTGTCATGCTCACCTAGATATCATGTTCTAGGACTTTCTGAAATTCTCTTAAATCCGTGTTTGAGACGTGCTAATTATCTGCTTATGTGTGGAGGTAAACATGATCCCTCTTAATTGTTTTCATACTTGACAGTCCTATATGTTCTTTGTTGTCGCTTAGATTTTCCCTTTTAAACACCTTAGGAGAGTCTAGAACTGCCTAAAATTAGAGGTTCTAAACACCTCCGGGACCCTATGTAAGGGACGGGTAAAGCACGCTTAGAGTTCGTTAATTAAAATCCCTTATATAACCGCTAAGGGAGGGGTAATTGGGTAGTAAAAGGATATGATGACATGTGCTCTAATGCCACGTGTAACCCCTCTAGTTGAAGAAGGATTATCGGGCATTGTACAGATGTGATCCTATAGGCTAACAAACTTAGGACTTCCCCATCTTAATACATATGTGTGCTTGGTTTTCTTACCTTTTAAAATCCTTTTATTTTACTTACATATATGTGCTTAGACTGCTTATCTGTTAAATGACTAATTTACTAAGTGAGTTTGGCCGGGACCCACCATTGTGGACCTCGAGGGGTGCCTAACACCTTCCTCTAAAGGTAATTTCAAGCCCTTACCTAATCTCCGGTAACGTAGACTGGTTTCATGAGTTACTTGCATTAGGTGCCCTAACGCACCATAAATCTGTTAGGTGGCGACTCTTCACTTTCCATACCCCTCTCCCAAAAGGAAGGGAGTTGTCCCAAATAAATGTCGAACCCCGATTCCGCGAGGAAAAAGGGGGGGCACGACAAACCTGTTCCAGAGCAACAAAACATTGAAGGAACATCAAGGGGAAACCAGTTGGTTGTGAAATCTTACATGTATCAAAATTCTCATCCCATTGAGAACATAATACTGATCCAACCTCTGGAATCAAAACCATATCTTAATTAAATAATCTTTGTGCTTTTGATGCTTTTTTATCTCTTATTGAACCTAAAAATGTTGTTGAGGCTTTGCAGGATGCAGACTGGGTAAATGCAATGCAAGATGAACTCAACCAATTTGAAAGGAGTCAAGTTTGGCATCCGATACCAAGACCCTTGGAAATATCAGTAATTGACACAAAATGGGTCTTTAGAAACAAACTTGATGAAGATGTAATAGTTACAAGGAACAAGGCAAGATTGGTAGTTCAAGTATATAGTCAAGAGGAGGGCATAGACTATGATTAAACCTTTTCCCCAGTTGCAAGGTTGGAAGCAATAAGACTCCTCGGAGACTTTGTTGCTTACATGGAGTTCACCCTTCACCAGATGGATGTCAAGAGTGCCTTCCTCAATGGCTATCTAAATGAAGAAGTGTTTGTCAAGCAACCTCTAGGGTTTGAAAGCAAGGAGTGTCATGATCATGTGTACAAGCTTGACAAGGCACTTTATGGGCTCAAGCAGGCTTCAAGAGCATGGTATGAAAGATTATCAAAGTTTTTGCTTGAGCATGACTACAAGAGAGGTAAAATTGACAAAACTTTTTTCTTGAAAGAAAAATGTAAAGATCTATTGGTAGTTCAGATATATGTTGATGATATAATCTTTGGAGCAACTACTGACAAGTTAAGTAAAGAATTTGCTAAACTAATGGGAAGTGAATTTGAAATGAGCATGATGGGTGAGCTTAATTTCTTTTTAGGCTTACAAATTAAACAAAATTCAAATGGAACTATGATCCATCAGCAGAAGTATGTAAAAGAGTTGCTTAAAAGGTTTAAAATGGAAGATTCCAAATAAATTGACACTCTTTTCAACAGCTACAAAGTTGGATATAGATGAACCTGGTTCATATGTTAATCAGAAGTTGTATAGTGGAATGATTGGCTCATTGTTGTATCTCACTGCTAGTAGATCTAACATTATTTCAGTGTAGGCCTTTGTGCAAGATTTCAAGTAAACCCAAAGGAGTCTCACTTGACTGTTGTCAAGAGAATATTGAGATATCTAAAAGGCACCACTGATTTTTGTCTATGGTATCCAAAAGGTAGTTATTTCAATCAAGTGGGATATGATGATGTTGATTATGCAAGTTTTCTTTTGGATAGAAAGAGAACCTCAGGTATGTCACACTTTCTTGGCTCATGTCTTGTGTTTTGGGCCACCAAAAAGCAAAATTCAGTGTCCTTATCTACTGCTAAAACTGAGTATGTTGTTGTTGCTTCATGTTATGCTCAATTGTTGTGGATCAAACATCAATTAATGGACTTTGAAATTGATGTTGGTTGTATCCCCATTTTTGTGATAACACTGGTGCAACCAGTATGATCAAGAACCCGGTTCATCACAAGAGAACTAAGCACATTGATGCTAGGCATCACTTTTTGAGGGATAACTATGAAAAGGGGTTGATCACTATGGAATTTTATGCTACTGACAAGCAAATAGCTGACATATTCACAAAAGCCCTAAGTAGAGATAACTTTGAAAGGAAAAGTTTAGAATTAGGGATGATTAAGATCACCTAAAAGGACCAGTTCAGAATTCACAATGAAAAAAAATGGGTTAGAAAATCTGTAAATTGTGTATATAATAAGATTAATTCTTGCTCAGTCTCATAATTTCAATAGTATACTCTTGTGCCATGTGCTAAAATGATTCATTAATCTCTAATGATATTTTCTCTATTTTGGCAAATTTAGACTTACACAAGAGAATTCTCAGTGAAGAACCTGGTTCATCAAGATTACTTGGTATGTTTTCTACACTCTGCATAATTTGAAATAATAATATTTGGATCATGAGCAGAGTCCTACCTAATTTCAAACTCCTTTTGGACCTATCCGTTACAAGTGAACTAGTTCTGTTCAAAAGAGCCCCAACCGAATTGAAGTAACTAGATTCTAGGGATACATTCCAATGTCTTTTCAAAACTAAAATTCAGTTTGATTAGACTTCTAAAAGTATGAAAAGCCTTCGTTACCCCCATTAATTACTCCTCTTTAAATTGATCAGCTTTAGTGTATTCCTCACTTTATCTCTCTTAAGCCATCAAAAACTCTCAATCTTCTTTCATCTTCCAAACACAATCCAATTCTCTTCTCTTCCATACCCAAGCACAGAAATGGCTAACACTCCTAAAAACCCTTCATCCACACCACAAGAAACCACTTCCACACCCACTATCACTCCTCACAACACCCCAACCTCTAAGAAAAGAGTAAAAATGATGGCTTGCACGGTTGTTGCTGGTGGAGAGCAGATTCAAAAATTTAATGAACAACTGAAAGCGAGTAGGGAGGAAGAACCTCAGAAATCTGATAACTCCTTCAAATCTGCTACTGAGGGGGAAGAAATTGTTTCTTACGAAACTGAACAGGTATCTTCTGGCCCTAAAGTCACTCCTGAGAAAAATTTTAAAGTTGCTACAAATTTGGAGAATAGGTTTGTATTGCTAGGGTCTATAGTTGGTGTTGAAACTACAGAGTCTGGAGGAGTTGGTGGTAAAAATAAAAAAAGGAAAAGAAAAAGAGAGCAAAGGTGTTAGGAGTGTTGTGAGGGGAAAGGGTAAAAGAGTGATTGATTCTTTACCAACTCCTGTGAGTTTAACAAAAGACACAGGTGCAATGGTTGTTTGAGGGGAGAAATCTGGTGGAGTAGAGGAGACTGTAGAAAACAAGGGGAAGTAGGTATGGCAAAGCCGCTGAAGGGCTGGTTCAACTTGGGGAAAATATAGATGAACCTGTTTCATCTGATACTAAAGAGAGTGACTGAAAGTTATAATCCAAAGAAGAAAGGGAGTTCAAAAGCTAAAACCCCTGGCTTGTAGGGAAAACAAGAAAATGAAGGTTGCCCCTTTTGTTACTGTTAAAATTCCTCCCACAAGAGGAAGAACCACAAGAAGTCTGCTAAAGCAAAATGAGGTTGAACTGCAGAAAGCCTTAGAAGAAAGTAGAAGAAAAGCAGTTGTTAAGGGAAAGAAGAAGATGGCTGAGACTGTTGAGGTTGTTGACATGATGAGGTGGACCTGGTCTACTAGATGAATATGAGACTGAAGAAGTGGAGGTTCTGACTCCCAAACCCAAGAAAGCCAAGAATTCCACTAAGAAGTCTATTTCAAAGTCAAAGTCTGGTGAACCATCCACCTTGGCAAAAAGAACCAGGTTTGCGATGAAGTCAAAACAAGTCAAAATTGTTGAGGAAGAAGAATGGAGTAGAGAGGAAGAAGATAATTACTACACTGAGAAAGACAATATGGCCAAGTTTGGAAAAAGGACAATTTTGGAGAGTAGACTTCTCAGGGACTTGGAGAAGCAAGGAATGGTGCTGCTATCGGAGAAGTTGGAGTTGTAAGGCTGGAAGGACATGGTCCTTCAGAAGGATGGTAGGTTGGACAAGAATGAAATTGTTAAGTTTATGGAAAATGCTGAGGTAAAAAATGGAAGGGTTACCAATATGGTGAAAAGAGTGCAAGTCTCTTTCGATGTGAAGGAGTTGGGAGAAATTATGGGTGTACCTGCAGAGGGGTACAATGACTATACAAAGATCAAGTGGCCAAGCCTAGAAAATCTTCCTAATGCCTTTTCCATTACCAGAAAATTCAGTGAAAATGAGGAGGAAATTGAGCCCAAGATTGTGTACAAGAGTGAGATGAAGCCACCCCACAAGGTGTTGTTCGAATTTGTCAACAAATGTGTTCTACCAAGGCAGGAAAGGAGGCACTTTGCAAACTTCATGGACTTGGTCCTGATGGAGTGTTTGGATAGTGGGAGGCAGATTAATTGACCTGGATTTATTATCCAGCTTTTTTATAGGGTTATAAATGGCATCAAGACTCATGTCATTCCTTATAGCTTCATTCTCACAGTTGTGCTTGCATATTTCAAGATAACTATGAAGAAATGGGAGGTTGGTACAAGCAAGGATCATTTTGGGGCAAATACTTTGATTGCTTATGATTATGAAGTCCATGCCAATCCTAAAGAACATGGTTCATCCAAGAAGGTACCATTGAATAGCAAGGTGTGAGCCTTGGTGCAAGAAAGTGGGGCTAAGGATGCTGAGATTGAGAGGCTGAAGAAGAGGTTGACTGAGGTGGAGTTTGAGAGAGATACTCTCAGAACTGAGCTGGCAAGAGAAAAGGAGAAGAATGATGGCATTCTTCAGGATATGATGAAACTCCTCCAAACCAAAAACCAAGCACCTGGACCTTCCCAGCCTTAAGCCTCCTAGCCTAGTGTACCAGTGTTTTTATTTCTTCTTATGCTTTGTGGTAGAATCTTATCAATCATTAATGAAATTCACTGTCTTTTTCTCTAACTGATTGTTTATATTTCTTTGATGGTTAAAATTCTTAGCTTGATCTATGATGATTAATCCATGATTGCGTTTGAAGTAGCCCCAGTGGCCATGAGTAAGTTTTAAAATCTGGTTATCTTACACATTTATGCAACTTTTTGATGATGCCAAAAGAGTGAAAAGGGTTGTGCTTTACACTTTGAACAGTGATGTTTATAACATAATGTACCTGGTCCTTGATGATAAATGATAAAAAGAAAAAATGTTTCTAGCATTGTGTTGATGTTGAGCTAAGTTAAAACAGGGTCTAATGTCACGACCCAAAATCCATAAGGTTGTGATGGCGCCGGACATCAATGACAGGCAAGACAAATCATTAATTAATTGAAATAACTTTCCGTTTTTAACATTTATGAAAATATTTCCTTTCGCTTTATTACATATTAACCAAATAAGAATTTGTTAATTGAAAATAATGATTTGAATACTACACTTTAACAAATATAACCCAACACATCCCAGAACCCGGTGTCACAAGTACATGAGCAATTTCTAAGAATTTATACAAACATCACAAAGTCTGTCCGGAATACAAATTGGAAAAGGGAATATAAACTAAAAGTAAATATAGTACGAGGGAGACTCCGTCAGCTGCGGGTCGCCTCCGGATGATGCAGCTCACCTAAGTCTCTGAATCCTCCACTTTGCTATGAAAGTACCAGGGCAATAAAAATGCACAACAAGTGTAGCATGAGTACAAAAACAATGTGTACTCAGTAAGTCGCCCGCCTAACCTCAGAGAGGTAGTGACGAGAGGTCGAATTAGACACTCACTAAGGGCCAGCAATTTAATTAACAGTATAATGAACAAGATAAGCATGTAAAGGTAGTAAAGCAACAATATATATAAGGCACTGAAATCCAAATAAATACTGGAAATAAACAGAACAGATACCACTTCCTCATTATTTTTCCAAAATATCTTAAATAAACAGTTTCCTCTTTGTTTTCCCCAAATATCATAAATCCACAATTTCTTCTTTATTTTCCCCTAAATATCTTATCACTTCAAAAATCAAAAAAAAAAATATTTAACAAGCATGCGCATACGGGACAAGGACAACTGGCCTGAGCCAACATAATAAACATCTTTGTGCACTGTCGAGGGTCAAACGGTCCGAACCATAATATTTCTTTCAATCTCGCCGTGGCGTACGGCCCGCTCCCATGAGAGTGGAGGAAATAACACTCCGCTCGCGAAATGTAAATTGCGAAGCGGTCACATGCAGTCATGCACAATCAACAGTCCACCCCGAATATGTCGAGAAAACAAGTAACCAAATAAATGACAGATTCTCCTTTTTAAAAACCACAAAATAGTATTTAAACCTCTTTTTCGAAATTCACTTGCCGAGTTTTATATAACGTTTAATACACAACCTTATTCAGAAATACAATTGCCCGCGAAGGAAATAAATTCTCTTTTTAAGATGATTTAGAAAATAAACTCTAATCTCCCTTAGTCATTACATTACAATTTCGATTACATTAGCATTATAACATAACAGACAAGATTACAGGTATAACATATAAGACATGCTAGTGGGTCCTAGGCTACCTGAACATGGTATAATAGTAGCTACGCACGGACTCCCATCACGTCGTACGTACGTAGCCCCCGCAGATAGTAACACATACTTAATTAGTTTACCTAGGGGGACAATTCCCCCTCACAAAGTTAGAAAGGAGACTTACCTTGCTCCGAGATTCCATAACTGGCCTCCAAGCCCTTCCGATGACTCCAAACGGATGCACAATGCCCCAAAACTATCCAAACAACGACACCCCAATAAAAATATACTCTAATATTGGCAAAAATTCCAAATTATATACTTTCCCAACCCTGCTCTGAGAAATGACCAAAATGCCCTCAGGTCCACGTGCCTGGAAATCCGAAATTCTCGAAGATACATTCTACCCATAGCTCTACTAGTTCAATCATACAATTTACTCTACATTCCATGCTCAAATTCGTGGCTAAATTCCAAATTTACATTTTCTAGGTTTCTTTAAGGTTTTCCAAATTCTCCTCAATTTCCCCTACCAAATCTATTTAATAATCTTGTATTAAATTCAAAAACGTGAAGAAATTACTTACCTTGCGATCCTTGACGAAATCCTCTCCTTGAAGCTCCTCCAAATCTCCCATGGCATATGAAAATGGATGAAGAAATGACCAATTCTCGCTTAAAAACAATCTGCCCAAGCCCATTTCCGCACATGCGGTCCTACCTCCACACTTGCGCTCCCGCAGGTGCGACCAATCTCCCGCACATGCGGCTTCCTCAACTCCAGCCCAAAATCGCACATGCTCCCCTTTGTCCGCACCTGCGACTTCGCAGGTGCGGAAATTTCGTCGCACCTGCGGTCCCCAGCCAAGCCTGCCCACTCTTGCACCTGTGGCTCCTCACCTGTGGCCAAATCCTCGCAGGTGCGAATCATACCAGATGACAGCAATTCCAGCCTTCTTCAAACTCTCAACTTGATCCGTTAACCACCTGGAATCCACCCGAGGCCCCAGGGACCCCGTCCATTTATACCAACCTGTTCCAAAACATAATGCGGACTTGCTCGTGGCCTCAAATCACATCAAACAACATGGAAACCACGAATCGCACCCAAATCCCAACTTTATGAACTTAGAAATTTCCAACTTCTACATTCGATGCCGAAACCTATCAAATCACGTCCGATTGACCTCAAAATTTGCGCACAAGTCTTATTCAACATTACGGACCTACTCCAACTTCCGGAATCGCATTCTGACCTCGATATCAAAACTTCCACTTCCAGTCGGATTTCTCAAAAACCTTCAAATTTCTATCTTTAGCCAAATGACTTCAAAATGACCTACGGACATCCAAATTCACTTCTGATCACGCTCCCAACTCCAGAATCACCATACAAAGTTTTTCCCAGACTCGAAATCCCAAACGGACAATAATAACTCTGAAATGCACTTCAAGCCCAAATTTATGAAATTCTTCTAAAATGCTAACTTCCACAATATGCATCGAAACGCTCCCAAGTTTATCCAAAACCCGATCCGGACATACGCCCAAGTCCGAAATCATCATACGAACCTGCAGGAACCTTCAAATCATGATTCGGAGGTCGTTTACTTAAAATTCCAATCTTAGTCCATTTCTCCAACTTAAGGCTTCTGAAATGAGAATTTTCTTTCCAAATCAACTCTAGACTTCTCGAAATTCAATTCCGACCACGCCCTCGGGTCATAATACCTGACGGCCTCAAACCGCTGAATGACGTTCTAGAGCCTAAAATGACCGGTCGGGTCGTTACATTCTCCCTAACTTAAACCGACGTTCGACCTCGAACGTGCCAAGAACTGATCTGGAGTTATCTGAAATCACTGTTTAACATCTCGAGCACCTGTCCGTGATACCACCACCCGGTTGAGTACATTAGCTTGATCACATCTGAAGATTTCTTCTTTTATCCATATAATAAGCTCAGAATTCATTCAAACACCTGAAATTTCTCTGCCAGGCCTAGTTCCAAAATATAAACACCGTATCATCCACCACTCGATATACCAGGACATGACTGCATACCTTTGTTGAATCAGCATCATTCACCGCATAACTCATCATCTGACTACAATGACACTCCCTGAACCTTTACAGCCAAAATTTCACGAATCTGGTGCTCCTGATGCACCTCATAACAAATAAACAGACATCCTACCATAATGCTAACGATACCACCACAACGGAGGAGATGTGCAGAAATTCATACCCAACTGTAGAGTTAACAAATCATTGAATGCCTCATCTTGACTAGAATCATCACCTCATTATGAACCTGAATAATGGTATTTGTTCCTTAATATACACTTCACATAACCTTATCACACTGATCCCTTATCCGATAATCTCATCTCACCCAGTATGAACTGGTCAGTCAACAAATCACCCCAAACATGACCAACAGCCTCACATGATACCACATCGCGCCAATGGCCATAATTCGAACATGATATATAAGAAATGACTCAGGAAGGACTATTCAACTCAAGCAACTAATATGAACTTTTCTCAGAAGTTAGGAAATAAAACACAAGAAAAATAAATACATGTTAACCCTTCTCATCATCACACTATTGCGGCTTGCAACCCAATCCAAATAACATACCCGTGGCGGCGTGCCACCCGATCCCATCATAAAACTCACATAAGGAAATATACACGGAGCTAAATCGCTCACTATTACATAAATTACTGGATCGATCACAAGCACGCTAAGTGCATAATGCCATCTTGGGGAGACTGATAAAGTCGCAAGCTACAAAACTCAAGCACAACTGAGGTGCGATATATATATATATATATATACATACACACACTCTGGATCTCAAGAGCTATCCTGCTCACATAACATCCCCACTACGCGGGACCTCAACACATAGGAAATTATCAAGCCGTTTCACAACTCGCATGGCACAATCACAATAACACATGAATTTGACGAAGACGGAACAACACCTGATATCCCAACACCCCTCCTTGAGGAGCGCTATACTGAAATGAACATACCTGCCTCACATGAAGCCCATAATCATATTTAAATCCATCCACAAGCATCGAGTCTACCTTGCTCGCACCAACTAAGATAATAGCTTTACTTGGGTCCATATTGACCAACTTCCTCTCATAATATGCAAGAACAACCATCATAGTCGGGACAAACACCCCACAATCCACAACCAAATAAACTGAACGCCTCTCAGGCATAACTTCTCAAATAAACAACATCGCACTTCTTTATACTCAGTCCAAATCTTGAATCCATTAAGTGACTACATGTCACACTTATACGATATTTTCGCGGTCATGCTTCCATGACCTTCCACACAAGGCAACAAGTCTGCCCATCCACCACTGGCCATACTACGCTGTAAGACAATTCAAGAACTCATAACCATGGTACAAAGCCTCTTCCACCGAATCTCAATCTAAGGTGACACTGAAGATAACACCAGCTTATACTGAACTTTCAAATCACTTTTCCTTGATCTTCCGAGCTCATGACATCCTTATCATCACCGAACCGCAATCTCAATTCTTACTCCCAGTTACATACTGCTTTCCGCACCTAACATGCCAATATGAGGTAGCGCAAGAATTCCGTCATAACTTCTAAACTGCCGATAGGGTGAACACTTCATCATATAGAAACCTTTTACTTAACTCAATTCAAGAGTACCATCTCGACACACGAGTGAATTCCCACAATCACCCAACATGCAAATCCTTAAGTAGTAGTCTATACCATTATAACCCTTCCGGGATTCGCCTACACCTGACAGGCCATAGCACTCAAATGCTCCCACATGAAATCCGTTACGATGGCCGACAAGCCTCGCACACACCGGCACAAACCACATGCATAACTTAATCACACCGGAGGAACTAATCACTGCCGAAAATATGCCATTTCAACCATGGCTAATCAATCTATCTTCTTTTAATCATCTTCAATCGCTTCAGGGATAATAACAACTTCCTTCAACTCATAGCAAACTCAACCCTCACTCGTCCCGAGTGACCTTGATTCACGAGACTATGCTGCCTAAATCCCACAACCCGTCTCATACCCTCCTAATAACCCTTCTACAATCCGGAGTTTATTTCTATCACTCCTCCAATACTATCCTGCATGCTGAAACATATCATAGAACATTCCAACCATCCTTCTTTTTCTCAGAGATTATTCTGCACAAGCTTGATTCTCGATCATACTGCTGCCTAAAACCCTTAAACGCCACATTCTTGACTTTTGAACTCACTCGGACCGCTATTGAGATTCACCCACTCTGACTGGCCCCGAATACAATCAACTCCAAGGCTCTCCTAGCACAGGAACACCTTTTTCAATGAAACACGTGACTGAGTCACTATCCTTACAACTCGCCCATGCCTTAAGCATAAATTCTGAATCTTCCAAGGCCTAACCTTGGCCCGACGGGGCCAACTTTTGCACACATTCATCAAATCCCACGCACAATCATCATCTTACTCCTTTCCCCTTAGCTGTGATAACTTGCTGACATGCCGACAATCTGCAACCCTATGATAACACAATCCTGCAACCCAACTGCAGGTGGTGGAACTCCCCCACTTAGCCCGAAGCACCTCCTTGCACCACTCTAGACCCTGTCGAGATCCTTTCTCCTTTGATAACACGATCTTGCTCAAACCCATCCGTCCAAATTCTTCCAAATCCTCTTGCTAGCACTCCCTAAATACTCAAATTCTCTAGCATCATTCACACATTCCACCTCCATACCCACTAGAACCTCTCACCGAGACCTGCCAACCATGCTACCGCTACCCTATTCATATGAGATGACTAGCCTGTGGAAATCACCCGCGGACACCTTCCAACGATGCCGAAATGACCGCTCTCTGCGACTTCAATACTCCATCCTACGCCCTGCTTCATTTACCAACTTTACTAGTCCGTCCGCTCCTCATGGACATCCATTAAATGCACGACAATATCTTCAAATTCTAAGCTATGTTGCCTCTCCCCCACTTTGCGACTGCTCAACTTTCGCTTCTTCCACCTGGCCTCCTAGAAATGGAACCACCGCCTAGCCTCACTTCAGGATCATTCTCTGTAGTTCTCAAACCAGCAGACCACCACGACTTCAAGCTCTTTGAAGATCATCTTACTCTAGTTGCCTTCATTATCAACATTTATCTGGTACTGAACCACCACACCTCGCGGTCTCTGCCCACCGCATTCTTCAATACTCCTTCTTAATACTCTGACCCCACGCAACCGAAGAAACCATAGCACCGACAAACTTAACACATTCCATTCGATCGCTAACAATGACTTCACGTCACAGGTGCATATCCCACATCACTTGAAGACACCCAGTCTTACTACTTTATCAACCCCAACCGGACCATTCATAACCCAAATGCCTTCTCCCTGCCGGAACTAAAATACCAAAATCTTGAAATCGCACTCTGAGGAGACCTCCCCTCAATTTATTCATCACCCCCAACATATGGGTAAGCATGCTATCATCATATCGACATCGTGCGACAACCAATCACAAGCATCATCACTACCTGAGCATAGCCTTAACGCTCTCAGAAACACAGCTACTGAGCTGAAACAACATATTATTCTTCTGCAGGGCCATAACAACAACCCCCAACCAATTACACATGGAAACATCTCGACTCACATCTGTAGCACCATTTCAATTCCTCAAATTTCCTGGTTCATTGCAAGCGCTCGCAACGCATAAGATTGAGTAGGAATAGACATAGGCACAATCCTCAAAGGAATCAAATCGCAAGATGAGGAATCAAGAAGGGAAGTACTCCTAACAACCCTGCAGCCTCTCGAAGATAAGTACAGACGTCTCTGTACCGATCCGCAAGACTCAACTAGACTTGCTCATGACTCGTGAGACCTAAGGGAACATAGCGCTCTGATACCATGTTGTCACGACCCAAAATCCATAAGGTCGTGATGGCGCCGGACATCAATGTCAGGCAAGACAGATCATTAATTAATTGAAATAACTTTCCGGTTTTAACATTTATGAAAACATTTTCTTTCTCTTTATTACATATTAACCAAATAAGAATCTGTTAATTGAAAACAATGGTTTGAATACTACACTTTAACAAATATAATCCAACACATCCCAGAACCCGGTGTCACAAGTACATGAGCAATTTCTAAGAATTTATACAGACATCACAAAGCCTGTCCGGAATACAAATTGGACAAGGGAATATAAACTGAAAGTAAATACAGTATGAGGGAGACTCCGTCAGCTGCGGGTCGCCTCCAGATGATGCAACTCACCTAAGTCTCCGAATCCTCCACATTTCTATGAAAGTACATGTGCAATAAAAATACACAGCAAGTGTAGCATGAGTACAAAAATAACGTGTACTCAGTAAATTGCCCGCCTAAACTCAAAGAGGTAGTGACGAGAGGTCCAATTAGACACTCACTAAGGGCCAGCAATTTAATTAATGATATAAGATGAACACGATAAGCATGTAATGGTAGTAAAGCAACAATATATATAAGGCACTGGAATCCAAATAAATACTAGAAATAAACAGAACAGATACCACTTCCTCATTATTTTTCCAAAATATCTTAAATAAACAATTTCCTCTTTGTTTTCCCCAAATATTATAAATCCACAATTTTTTCTTTATTTTCCCCCAAATATCTTATCACTTCAAAAATCAAAAAAAACATTTAACAATTTAGCATGCGCATACGGGATAAGGACAACCAGCCTGAACCAACATAATAAACATCTCTGTGCACTGCCGAGGGTCGAACGGCCCGAACCATAATATTTGTTTCAATCTCACCGTGGCGTACGGCCCGCTCCCATGAGAGTGGGGGAAATAACACTCCGCTCGCGGAATGAAAATTGCAAAGCAGTCAGATGCAGTCAAGCACAATCAACAGTCCACCCCGAATACATCGGGAAAACAAGTAACCAAATAAATGACAGATTCTCCTTGTTAAAAACCACGAAATAGTATTTAAACCTCTTTTTCGAAATTCACTTGCCGAGTTTTATATAACGTTTAATAACACAACCTTATTCGAAAAGACAATTGCCCGCGAAGGAAATAAATTCTCTTTTTAGATGATTTAGAAAATAAACTCTAATCTCCCTTAGTCATTAAATTACAATTTCGATTACATTAGCATTATAATATCACAGACAAGATTACAGGTATAACAGGTAAGACATGCTAGTGGGTCCTAGGCTACTCGGACATGGTATAATAGTAGCTACGCACGGGCTCCCGTCACCTCGTACGTACGTAGCCCCCGCAGATAGTAACACATACTTAATTAGTTTACTTAGGGGGACAATTCCCCCTCACAAAGATAGAAAGGAGACTTACCTTGCTCCGAGATTCCATAACTGGCCTCCAAGCCCTTCCGATGACTCCAAACGGATGCACAATGCCCCAAAACTATCCAAACAACGACACCCCAATGAAAATATACTCTAATATTGGCAAAATTTCCAAATTATATACTTTCCCAACCCCGCTCGGAGAAATGACCAAAATGCCCTCAGGTCCACGTGCCTTGAAATCCGAAATTCTCGAAGATACATTCTACCCATAGCTCTACTAGTTCAATCATACAATTTACTCTACATTCCATGCTCAAATTCGTGGCTAAATTCCAAATTTACATTTTCTAGGTTTCTTTAAGGTTTTCCAAATTCTCCTCAATTTCCCCTACCAAATATATTTAATAATCTTGTATTAAATTCAAAAACGTGAAGAAATTACTTACCTTGCGATCCTTGACGAAATCCTCTCCTTGAAGCTCCTCCAAATCACCCATGGCATATGAAAATGGATGAAGAAATCACCAAATTCTCGCTTAAAAACAATCTGCCCAGGCCCATTTCCGCACCTGCGGTCCTACCTCTGCACCTGCGCTCCCGCAGGTGCGACCAATCTCCCGCACATGCGGCTTCCTCGCGGAAATTCCATCGCACCTGCGGTCCCCAGCCAAGCCTGTCCACTCTCGCACCTACGGCCAAATCCTCGCAGGTGTGAATCACACCAGATGACAGCAATTCCAGCCTTCTTCAAACTCTCAACTTGATTCGTTAAGCAGCCGGAATCCACCCGAGGCCCCTGGGACCCCGTCCAATTATACCAACCTATTCTAAAACATAATGCGGACTTGCTCGAGGCCTCAAATCACATCAAATAATATGGAAACCACGAATCGCACCCAAATCCCAACTTTATGAACTTAGAAATTTCCAACTTCTACATACGATGTCGAAACCTATCAAATCACGTCCGATTGACCTCAAAATTTGCGCACAAGTCATATTCAACATTACGGACCTGCTCCAACTTCTGGAATCGCATTCTGACCTCGATATCAAAACTTCCACTTCCGGTCGGATTTCTCAAAAACCTTCAAATTTCTATCTTTAGCCAAATAAGTTCAAAATGACCTACGGACATCCAAATTCACTTTTGATCGTGCTCCCAACTCCAGAATCACCATAAGAAGATATTCCCAGACTCGGAATCCCAAACGGACATCAATAACTCTGAAATTCACTTCAACCCCAAATTTATGAAATTCTTCTAAAATGCTAACTTCCACAATATGCATCAAAACGCTCTCGGGTTTATCCAAAACCCGATCCGGACATACTCCCAAGTCCGAAATCATCATTCGAACCTGCAGGAACCTTCAAATCCTGATTCGGAGGTCGTTTACTCAAAATTCCAATCTTAGTCCATTTCTCCAACTTAAGGCTTCTGAAATGAGAATTTTCTTTCCAAATCAACTCTAGACTTCCCGAAATTCAATTTCGAACACGCCCTCGGGTCATAATACCTGAAATGAAGCTGATCACGGCCTCAAACCGCTGAACGACGCGTTAGATCCCAAAATGACTGGTCGGGTCGTTACATCTAAGCTTATGAAAGCACAGAGTTTGTCATCATCAAAAATGGAGAATTTGTTGGCCCATGTGAAGGTTTGTTTTGAAGATTGACAAAGGAAGCTCAGGCATGAACTAGTTCCATCCCTTATGTGCATAGACACGGGCAAATTCAAGCATATGGGGTGCACGTGATGGAGATAAGATTAACTTGGTATAATTGATATCTCCTTATTGAAAAGGCTGCATAATTGATGAGGAGAAGGATTCCTTACTCAAAGAGAACATTATCCAAGATAAGGGAGGAGTTAGAAGTTGAGATCAACAAGAACTCTTCCATCAAGGAAGAGTAGCATTAGAACTCTAGTTATTTCTTCATATACTAACTCTATATATTGCAAGATGTTCTCATTCTACAGGTACGCACAAAAGTAGAAGTTAAACGTGAATTGAGAGCAAAATAGTAAGGCATTTTGCAAGCAATTCGTGAGTGATTCAAGTGCGCAATCCTGAAGCTACATGAACCCGATACAAGAACCAGCTCCAAGTATCTGACTTTTATTCTAGTTCAATTGTAGTAGGTGTTTTCATATTGTACCTTTCAGCTTTATCTAGAAGAAATTATATTAGGTACTTTGAGTATTCAAGTTAGAGTTAACTTGAAGTTGTCGCAACAGTTAGAGGTTGGTTGCTACAACGGGATAAGAGTTAATCCTAGGTTTTCAAAAGTGTTTTGTAAATGCAGTTTTTGGTTCAGTGATTCAGTGGAGAGTTTAGGAAAATCCTATTGAAAAGTAGGTCGTGATTTTACCTTTTGATCCAGGTACTTTCCACGTAAAATACTTGTGTTCTTTACTTTCCATATTTACTATTTTAGCAATAGTAGGTTAAGGAACACATAGAAGAACCCGGTCCTTTCATAATCAGTTTAGGTAAAAAATTGAACACCACATAAATCACCCCCCCTCCCCAATCGTGTGTGGTATTGAAGTTAAAACATCAACTATCAAGAATTGTAACAACTATAGGGGCATCAAGTTATTGAGTCACACTATGAAAGTGTGGGAGAGGATAGTGGAAGTGAGGGTGAGGAGGTTGGTGTTGATATCCAAAACCAGTTTGGGTTCATGATTAGTCGTTCTACCACGGAAGCTATCCATCTTATTCGAAGGTTGGTTGAACTGTACAGGGGTAGGAAGAAGGATTTGCATGTGGTGTTTATTGACCTGGAAAAATCATACGACAAGTTCCCTATGAGAGTTCTTTGGAGATGCCTGCAGGTGAAAGAAGTTCTGATGGCTTATATTATGGTGATTAAGAACATATATGATGGAGATAAGACTCGGGTTAGGACAGTGGGGGCGACTCGGAGCAATTTTCGATTGTTATGGGGTTACACTAAGATATGTGCTCAGCACGTTCTTATTTGCTTTGGCGATGGACGCACTGACAAACCATATTCAAGGGGAGGTGCCATGGTGTATGTTATTCGCTGATGATATAGTATTGATGAGACGCGAGGCGGTGTTAATGAGAGGTTGGAGGTTTGGATACGGACTCTTGAGTCTAAAGGTTTCAAGCTGATCAGGACTAAGATAGAATACGTGGAATGCAATTTCAGTAGCGTGTCGGGAGAAACGGACATGGACTTGAGGCTTGACTTTAAGTCATCCCGAAGAAAGAGAGCTCCAAGTACCTGGTGTCAATTATCTAGGGGGTGGGGAGAATGACGAGGATATCACGCACCGTATAGGGATGGGGTGGATGAAATAGAGGCTAGCGTCTGGCGTCTTGTATGACAGGAAGGTGCCTTCGGAACTTAAAGGTAAGTTCTTTAGAGCGGTGGTTGGGATGGTCTTGTTATATGGTGTAGAGTGTTGGCCAGTTAAGAACTCCCATATCCAGAAGATGAAAGTTGCAGAAATGAGGATGCTGCGATGGATGTGCGGGCACACTCGGCTGGATAAGATTAGGAATGAAGATATCCGGGTGAAGGTGGGTGTGGCTCCCATGGAAGACAAGATGCGAGAAGCTAGACTTAGATAGTCTGGGCACATGAAGAGGAGAAACCTAGATGCCCCGGTTAGGAGGTGTGAACGACTGGACTTGAAGGGTATGAGGAGAGGTAGAGGAAGACTTAAGAAATATTGGGAAGAGGTGATCAGGCAGGACATGGTGCGGCTGCAGATTTCCGAGTACATGGACCTTGATAGGAAGTTATGGAGGTCGAGCATTAGGATTGTAGGTTAGGAGATAGAAGGCTAGTCTGATATTTTTTTGTTTTAGGCTGCTAGTAGCTCCCGTTGTGTCCTTAGTACTTCATTAGGGTTGAAGGTTAGGTTGTAGGAAGCTAGTCTAGAAGTGTTTTGTCTTCGGATGTTAGTGGATTTTGTTACTGTGCCATCGTTACTGCTTAGTGTTATTACTTTTTTCTCCCTAATCTGGTTATTATGTTGCTGGTATTATCTTTCTGGATTCCTTTGTTTTTACTGCTACACTGCCACGTTTTCATATTATTGTGTCGAGGGTCTATCGGAAACAACCTCTCTACTCCTCCGGAGTAAGGGTAAGGTTTATGTACACACTACCCTCCCCAGACCCCACTTGTTGTTGTTCCTCGATATTAGTAATGCAGAAAGAATAAGTAACCAAATTATTTGTGTAGAATGGTGAGCAATCAAATACAACATATAGTATGACTCGAGCATCCAAAATATGAGCTTCATCCCTATTATTTTGGTTAAAAAATAGGGACCAAGGGTCTCTGAATCCATCAATAGCATCCAAGAGTAGTCTTAAGTTACATATATCAGATATTTGTCCTATGCAGGAAGATTAGAACAGATAAAAGATGTGCTTTTTGCTGTCCAAACCTATTGGTCGCAAATCTTTGTGTTGCCAAAGAAAATTTTGAAGATGATAGAAGCTACATGCAGGACTTTTATGTGGACAGGAGGTGTAGATGTATCAAAAAAGGCACTATTGGCATGGATAAAGTTTGTTGCCCCAAAATTGTAGGGGGTTTAAATGTGCTTGACATCAATACATGGAATAAGACAGCTATATGTAAACTATTATGGAACTTGTGTAAAAAAAATATAATATGGGAAGAAAAGGCCAATTTTAGAGGTTACACCAAGGCATGCTTCTTGGATGGTTCAGAAAATTGTCCAATCAAGACTATACATTGAAGATGCAAGGCTGACTATGACAGGGGTTGTAGGTTGGAAGACCTTCTCAATCGGAAAATTATATCAGACAATGAGAGGGAGGTTCCAACGAGTCTTGTCGAGGAAAGTAGTTTGCAACAACTTTGGTGCTCCTAAGTGGGTTTTTATTTTGACTCTGGTAGCTCAACGAAGACTATTCACAATGGACAAGCTTGCTAACCAAAGAATTACTGATAATCTAATGTGCCCTTTTTGCAACAATGAGGCAGAAACTATAGACCACCTATTTTTCAAATGTGTCGTGTCTGCTGAGATATGGAGCAAACTTCTGCAATGGCAAGGTATATACAGGCAAGTGTTGAACTGGCAGAAGGAACTGCTATGGGCAGAACTTTACAGAATGTGCTTGTTGGGTGAATCTATCAAGTATGGCAAGAAAGAAACATTAGAATATTTCAGGAGAAACAGAGATCAGTGCAAAGGATTAATAAGCAGATTATTTAGGAGGTAACATGTAAAGGGACACTGAAGCCAAAGCTAGGAAGAAAGTTGCTTCCTATTAAAAACGTTTCGACAAATATTATGGATAACTTAACAGGGAATGTATAATAGTACATTCTAGGCTGCCTTAACATAAGAATTCACTGATTTCACCGGTTAACCAAGAGGACGAACAAGTCAATACATTGGTATTTTCATTGTACTTATATTTATGGCACTTCTACTAGAACATGTTGAGTCTAGTCTGAAGTTATCACATAATAAAAATAACAAACCCACCATACTCTCGAATGTATCCTGATAGCACAAAATAATAGGAAAGATTTTTATTCGGTACCAACATGTCCAACAAGAGAAAGAAGTAAAAGAAAACTAGAAATCAAAACAAAGATATAGCTATTCAACCAAATCAATACAAAGTAAACTAAAGAAGTTGCATATGGAAAAAATAGCGCAACCTAAGCCTACAGCACCACTCAAACTAAAATAGGAGTAATCACTTGAAGATCCATAGTGGTGGACTGAATTTGTGGTAAGATTCACCAGTGTAATGAGGCTCAATGGTTCCATCAAGCAAGTTATATATGCCCATGTCCTTCCCACCACCTCGTTCAATATTGAAATAGCTCTGCCAACAATCATCTGTGAAATATATACAATTCCCCTTGCATCCCTCTATTGTATAGGCTTGTTCAACAGCCAAAGTTGCACTAGAGCCAAGAAATAGTGCCCTATTCCCCAAGTCCACAACCTCTTCATAACTTTCCCTATCCACACCAATATTGTACACATGAAACTTTTAACTCCATAACTCCCATCTTCATCCAGAAAAGCCCCTTCTCGAGTGATCACCAGTAGTTCGCCCAATGAATGCACCATGTATAACTGTGTACCGCTAGTTAACCTAGGAGGCGTCCCTCTGACAACTGTTTCTACAGTTGGATATTCTTCGGAACCTCTGAAGTTGAAAATAATAATGTTGCCCATAAAATCAACACCGTAGAATTGCCCATCATACCAAGTAATATCAGAATATGTACGTCTAGGTGTTTCCACATTAGTAAAGGACTTCTGTCCTGGTTTCTAGAAAGCAAAACAACGAGGATATCCTTGAATAAGGACCAAAACATAGTCCGATGTTGTAAGAGGATTCGAAGATACTACTACTTTTTCAACATAATACCTACAAGAATCACGTTCCCATTCATAATCAAAACCCTGCAACATATCCATATATGGGCTGGGAGATTAATTACAGAACGTGAGAAAAGATGAAACAGATTCATCTTTCTTTGTTCATCAGCCATGAAAATCCAACCTGGAAATCCCACTCCCAAACACCGCTTTTCCACTAGTTCTAGAAAATTCATGATATGGGTAACATCCTTTGACAAGTCGAAAAACTCACAACTGTCTTCTTTTCCCTCCTTCTCTGCGAGCATTAATCATGGAACTTCTGGAACTTCCTCCCTCAAATTACCCATGATTTTGATGAAATATTCGAGAGATTAAATTTAGTTTAACTATTTAC
Source organism: Nicotiana knightiana (assembly GCA_005239525.1). Taxonomy (NCBI): domain Eukaryota; kingdom Viridiplantae; phylum Streptophyta; class Magnoliopsida; order Solanales; family Solanaceae; genus Nicotiana; species Nicotiana knightiana. The sequence continues at coordinate 123,528 of ML435105.1, read as the reverse complement.
AATGAAGAATATAAAGAGTCGTTTTTATAAGGAATAGTCAAAATTTCGTGCCCATAAGGTTGGGAAATCCTAGTTTGTTTAAACCTAGGTGTAGTTCATCAATCAATTAAATCCATTATTACAAATTATTTACTATTATACTACCTACCAATTTTAGCAATAACGGTTTTTAGTCCCTAAGTCGGGACAATGTAATAGCTCGTTTGACCAAGATTCTAAAATCTACTTATTTTGAAAAGTATTTTTCTTCTCAAAAATACTTTTGATAAGAAGTAGTTTATGTTTAGTTAATTAATTTGAAAAGAACTTCTGAACAGCAATTAATATTTGACCAAGCTTTTAAAAAGTACTTCTATGTATATTTTTTCACAAAATTGCTTTTTAAAAAATGATTTTTGGACAGAACTTATTTTTGCTTTTCCAAAATTATTTCTGCTTCTATTCAAAAGCACATTTTTTTATTCTAAAAATTTGACAAAACACTACAACTTTTGACTTTGGAGAAGATTGGCGAAACATGCTATAATAGTTACCAATTTTAATAATGGGAAATAACGGTTTTTAGTCCTAAGTTATTACCTTATTATTTCAATTTTGTATTGGACATAGTAATTTATTTAACCTTCAACTGGACTGCAGGTCCAACCGTTGACAAAAGCGTAAAAGTCATTTAACAGGCTATGAACTTCTATGAAGGGTAAATCACGATACTATTTTTAGCTCCAAAACACCTAAAGACTAATTTAAGATCTAACTGGTGAAAATTATGACAAGGAAGATAATTACACAATAAAGAAAAATGCACCAACATCAAGTAAAAGACCGTTGATGAAAAACCTTTAGGAAAAGCTATTGGCTATAGGACTAGTGAATAGTGGAACATTTATTAGTGTAATTTTATACTTGTTGGATAACTGGTGAGTATCTCAAAAGGGAGTGTTCCTCATTGATTAAGAAGAGCTCATTTTTCACTTTATAAAGAATGAGAAATTAACATTTATATGCTTGCTAACCGGTTCCAATTGTGGGATTATACTGGATATATTGTTGTTGTACATCAACAGATGTCACCATCAACATATACCATGAGGCGCCCTCTTTTGTCTTGGATTTACTGCATGCAGATACTCATGACCCCCACCTTCTTCGACGTGTATCTCCAACCTCAATCGGAGACCCTACTGGAACTCACACTACTTTGCACTCATCATCGCCAATTGCTACAACAACCTCCAGCAATGTAGCTCTCTTTTTATCGTCAATTCCTACTTTAGACCCACCTAGGTATGCACAAACCCTCATGTATAATGTTATTGTCGAACCACCATGAAACAGCTCCCCTTATGTAATATGTTTTGTTTTAATGGAATATAATCGTTTATTACCAAAAAAAAAAAAGGTATATGCTTGCTAGCCGGGTAAGATATTGACACATTACAGAGCCCTTTCTCCTTGATAGCACATTTATGATTTAACCCAAATATCTTAAAATTGGCAGCTTATAGCCAAGCTCACTCACCCGAAATGTGAAGGTTAAAAACATGAATATAACATTTAATACATTGTTTGAGTTTGAAGAAATACCCAAAAATATTATTGAAGCTTGGATCAATTTTTTTCAATTTGCGTAATTATAATTTGTTTCGATGGGGTGAACTGGGTTTAATTGAAAACATCTTAAGGAGCTCGAAGTTCAATTATAAAGTTGTTTGGAGAAGATTGGAGGTAGATTTGAGCTAATTTTCATATTGAAAATTCAAGGAAGAAGATGAATTCATCTGTGTATATTTTCATGTATAACCCTTGTGTATCAGTTTATATTCCTATGTTTATTTCATGTATATTATGTATATCTATGTATATTCATGAGAATGTGTGTGATATATATAGATATACATAATGTACAACATGATATACACATATCACAAAAATATTTTCCACGTCCAGAATATAACTCTAAAGATAATAATGTAATTTAGGAAAAAATCAGAAATAGCCAGATTTACAACTAGTAATTGAAAAATAGTCACAGTTTCAAAAGTAAACAAAATTTAGCCACTTTTTCATGTATAGATAAAACTGAACAAAATACCCTTAAATCCGATTTTTCTTAGCATAATAGGCTGGAGTTCGAATATTTTACATATGGCATTCCAGCATAATGTGCTAGAATTTCATAATATGTTGTAATTTTATACGCATGAGCTTCATAATTCAGCATGTTATGCTTGAACTTTTCGTGTCTTGCAGTTCCAACATAATGTGCTAGAAGTTTATATTTAGAAACTCCACAATCCAGCATATTATGCGGCAACTTCACGTGTTTCAGCAAAATAGTGTTAATTATAAGTTTCAATGATGAAAAATAATATATTACAATTGGTGTAGGGTATCAAGGAATATATTAAAGGGATTCAAGAAGCAATATCAGCCAGGAATAGATCAAGGAAAAGAATCAATGATCAGCAACACAAAAGGAAGAAGCAGCGGAGATCCGGCAAGAATAGTCAATCAGAGATTGACAGAAGCTAACAAAGAAAAGAATCAGCAATGAAATAGGAAGAAACAACGGAGGTCCGGCAAGAATAATCAATCAGAGATTGACGGAAGCTATTGCTGGAAGGCCCCAAATCAAAGGAAAACTCGATTACTGAAAATCAATGAAGCCAAAAATCAAGGGATCCAGCGGATATGACTCAAGAAACACAGAGATATACCCAGCCGATGAAAAGCTCGTCAAGACCATAAATCAAGGAAGATCAAAGGGAACTTGACTTGATTCTTGCAAAGAATCAATTTATGATTCCTTTCAAGGATCAACTCCCTTGGGTTTGCAATCTCTCAACATTCTTGAAGGCCTCGTGGAAAGTATATATATAGATGTTCCGGACGTGAAAAGGACATACTTTGAACAAACCATCTTCCCTCCTTTAGTTTTACTCCAACAAGCATTGTAGTTCCTTTATATATGTTGTGTAATTACTGAGAGAAGAAAAAGAGATAAACACCGGTGAGGCATTGTATCAAGAAAAGAAAAGAGACATAGAGACTAGTTGTTGGTGTAAATCTACACCATTCATTCTTTACTCAAGAAATATCAATCACTGAAAGAGAATACTTTTACAACCCAAGGGGATTGGACTAGGATTCACATTGAATCCGAACCAATATAAAAATTCTAGTGTCTTTATTTCCTGCATTTTCTCTTCCCTCTTTCTTCCTTTCTTGCTTCTGCTTCTTCTTATTAACCTTCCTGAGCTGAGAGTCTATTGGAAACAGCCTCTCTACCTGTTAGGTAGGGGTAAGGTCTGCGTACAGACTACCCTCCCTAGACCTCATCTGGTGGGAACATACTGGGTTTGTTGTTGTTGTTTATTTCCTGCATTTTCTCTTCCCTCTTTCTTCCTTTCTTGCTTCTGCTTCTTCTTATTAACCTTCCTGAGCTGAGAGTCTATTGGAAACAGCCTCTCTACCTGTTAGGTAGGGGTAAGGTCTGCGTACAGACTACCCTCCCTAGACCTCATCTGGTGGGAACATACTGGGTTTGTTGTTGTTGTTTATTTCCTGCATTTTATTTTTGTATTTACTATTATCTTGTTCTTATTTCTAGTCGACTAATTGGTAAACTAGTCAACTACTTTAAAAGTTTTTTTAAATAAGCAATTCCCCCCCCCCCCCCCCCTGTACTTTCAATTTGTATCAGAGCTAGTCTCACACTTTTTGCTTAACAACTTGTGAGAAAAGATCATGACAAATCAAGTTATTATTGGAGCACTCATTCAAGAAGCAACAACGCAAGTTAGGCCACCGTATTTCAACGGACAATACTTTTCTCACTGGAAAGTGCATATGGAAATATATGCAAAGTCCTATGACGTCAAAGTTTGGCGAGTTATCAAAAAGGGAAACTATCCACTACCAACAACTGCTCAACCACCTGCTGATCCAGAAGATATAGATGAATACACAGACGAGCAAATGACAGTTGTTCAAGTCAATGCTAAAGCAAGAAACTTACTCTATAATGCTATAAGTGGAGAGTAATATGAGAAAATCTCTAGTTGTGATACAGCCAAAGAAATGTAGGATAAACTGGAAGTTACTTATGAAGGAACTAGCAATGTGAAAAAGACTTACATCAACATGTTGGTTCATGACTACGAACTTTTTCATATGAAAGACAGAGAATCCATTGAAGAAATGTTTGTGATCTTTTGGTAAACCATACTCAAGTGGTGATCAAGTTCGAAAAATTCTAAGGAGTCTACCTACCACTTGGCAGAGAAAAACAGTTGCACTTGAATCACAAGATCTAAATAAACTGTCTTATGATGAGATTCGAGGAGATCTTAAAGCATTCGAGAAAACTCACCTCAAGAAAATAAGCCAGTAAGAAAAGAACAAAGCAGGCACCTTCAAAGCTACAATTTAAAGGACAGACTATGATATTGATGACGACCCTGAAGCTCTTGAAGAAGATATTGACATGGTACCAAGGAACATGGACGGTCTAATGAGGAGATATAGAAACACAAGAAGAAGTAGGATACCGTCCATGTGAACCAGGAAATATAATGAACAAGACAAGAATGATGGAAAATGCTATGAGTGTGGAAGATATGGGAATATTCAAGTTGAATGCTCAGATATTAAAAGAAAGGTTTCCAAAGGATTCAACAAAAACAAATCATTTGGAAGCTGGAGTGATGAAGACAGTTCAGAACACGAAGAGATAGCAAATTTATGCTTCCTGACAATCCTGGAAAACAAAATGAACAAACCTTCAGGTTGCTGGACAGATGAAGATGCATCACACAACAAATGCAAAGATGATAATGAGAATTGTTTCATGGCATAAGGTGAAACAAGCGAGGTAAGATCTTACAGTTGTGAAAGATGTAATGAATTGCAGAATATTCTTGACTTTACTCTAAAAGAGTCTCAAAAGATGATGAATGAACTAAAGAGACTCAACAGGGAAAAGAAAGACTGGGAACTCAAGCTTGAAGTATGTGAAATTAAAAAGCAGGTACTTCAAGATGAATTTCAGGAATTGCAAATGCAATTCAATTGCATGCGCAAATTCACCAGTTATAGTTCTGCCAAGTCGAACCAGGTGACTTACAAGTCAACTGGAAAGGACCAGCTAGAACAAAGTCCACTAATACTAACACAAGTGGAAGATCCAAGAATGGATCAGCCCCGATGTGTCACTACTGTAATAAAAGTAGACATAAATATTTATTTTGTCGATTAGGTAAATCTAATGTTTTAGGGTGGATTTGGAAACTCAAAAACAACTATGATCTTAGTAACACTAACCAACAAGGACCCAAGCAAGCTTGGGTACCTAAAAGAAAGAGATAATTATGTTTTGCAGGAACACCACTGGAAGAGACACAAAGGAAAATGATACTTAGATAGTGCGTGTTCTAGTCACATGACAGGTGAAAAAAACTTGTTCAAAGAAGTTACAAGTATTAAATTTGGTGATGACTTAAAAGGGAAGATAGTCGGCACTTGCACTATTCCATTCAATAACAATTGTGATATTATTGAAGTTTATCTTGTAGATGGACTCAACTATAATCTTCTGAGTATAAGTCAACTACGTGATTCAAAGTATGAAGTAAAGTTCAAGAAAAAGGTCGTGCTATTAAAGGTGAGACAGGTAAAATAATCCTCCCAGGAAAAAGGTATTGAAATGTTTATATTCTTAATGATTTTGAAAATCTAGATGGTCACATTTACTTAATATTCATATCTGATAATCCATGGTTATGGCATAAGAAACTTGGTCATGCAAGCATGAATCTTATAGAGAAACTCTCCAAGCATGATTAGTTATTAGTCTCTCTAAACTCAATTTTTCTATAAATCACGTAGGTGATGCATGTCAGATTGGTAAACAAACCAGAAACTCTTTCAAAAATAAAGATATTGTGTCTACATCAAAGACTTTACAATTGATTCATATGGATTTGTTTGGACCACCAGAACTGCTAGCATAGGAGGAAAACAGTATGCTTTTGTTATTGTTGATACTACTCACATTTTATATGGGTGATTTTTCTATCTCACAAAGATGAAGCTTTGAAAAACTTTGAGCTCCTCTGTAAGAGAGTTGAAACAGAAAAATGGTATCTTATTACAACCATTCAAAGTGATCATGGAAGAGAATTTGAAAGTAGAGCATTCGAAGACTTCTGCAATAATCAAGGATACACCCACAACTTCTCAGCTCCAAGATCACCCCAACAGAATGGAGTAGTTGAGCGAAAAAATAGAACTCTGCAAGATATGGCGAAAACTATAATACTAGATTATTCCTTGCCAAATCACTTTTGGGCAGAAGCAGCGAGTACAGCTTGCCACATTCTCAACAGATGTCTCATAAGACCTATCTTGAAGAAAACTCCATATGAACTATGGAAAGGTAAACGACCCAACATAAGTTATTTCCATCTATTTGGGAGCAAGTGTTTCATCCACAATAATGGTAAGAACAATCTTGAAAATTTTGATCCAAGAAGTGATGAAGGTATTTTTCTAGTTTATTCCATAAACAATAGATTTTTTAGAGTTTATAATAAATGCACTCTATCTGTAAAAGAATCAGTACATGTTATATTTGATGAAAATAATACTACGGCCGAGATAGGAATTATTGCACGTGATGAAGATCAAAATCAAGAAACACCTCAGTCAAGCAAATCTCAAGAGTTGACTAACAGGCTAGAAGGTGTCACAGAGTCAACTAATGAGATTAGCAACAGTCAACTAGAACCACAGAAGGATTCAACTACTCATATGAGTGTAGCACGCCCAAATGAATGGAGAAGTGAACCACAATATCCTCAAAAGTTCATTATAGGAGACCCAAGTGAAGGAATGAAAACCTGGGGAGCTCTCAAGAAGAAGGAAAATATAGCACTGATTTTTCAAATTGAACTAAAGAAGATAGAGGAAGCTCTAAAAGACTCAAGTTGGGTACAAGTAATGCAGGAAGAACTGGATCAATTTGACAAAAATCAAGTGTGGAAACTATTGCCTAATCTTGCAGACGCTACTGTAATTTGAACAAAATGGGTTTTCAGAAATAAGCTCAATAAGGATGGAAAGGTTGTGAGAAACAAATACATATTAGTAGCTCAAGGGTACTCATAGCAGGAAGGAGTCAACTACGATGATACCTTTGCTCCAGTAGCTTGATTGAAGTCAATACGAATTCTTCTTGTATATGCATCTTTCAAAAAATTTAGACTTTTCCATATGGATATCAAAAGTGTTTTCTTAAATGGATTCATTGAGGAGGAGGTATATGTAAAACAACCTCCTAGATTTGAAGACTCAAAGTTCCCTTCCCATGTGTTTAAGTTGGCCAAGGCATTGTATGGACTTAAACAAGCTCCACGAGCATGGTACGAAAGACTTAGCTCATTTCTACTTGATCACGGGTTTATAAAAGGTAATTATATACTAAACTATTCATCAAAGGATCATTGGAAGGTAATCTTATTATTCATATTTATGTTGATGACATTATTTTTGGTAGTGCTAACCCTCTTTTGTGCAAGGAATTATCCAATATTATGCAAAGAGAGTTTGAAATGAGTATGATGGGAGAGCTCACGTTTTTCCTTGGATTTCAGATCCAACAATCTGAAGAAGGAACTTTTATATGCCAGAGGAAATATACAAATGAGCTAATTCAGAAGTTCGGTATGAGCAGTGCTAAAGCTATTGACACACCAATGAGTCCGTCAACAAATCTTGACAAAGATGAAAACGAAAATCATGTTGATGAAACTAAATATTATGGAATGATTTCCTCTTTACTTTACCTAACTGCCAGTCGACCAGATATTATGTTTAGTATATGTAAATGTGCCAAGTTTCAGCCAGCTCCTAAGGAGTCATATCTGACTGCCGTAAAAAGAATAATTCGTTATCTCATTGGACTATTTCTTACGGACTATGACATCCACACTCTAACAATTTTAAACTAGAAGGTTTCAGATGATGATCTTGCAGGTGATAAGGAAGACAAAAAAATCACCAGCAGGACATGTCAATTACTTGGAAAAGCACTGATATCATGGAACAGTAAGAAACAAGGATCAGTTGTACTATCCACAATGGATGTTGAATATCACCATTGGACAATGTTGTGCACAGTTATTATGGATGTTTCATCAACTGGGTGACTATGAATTATTTTTTAAACCTATTCAAATATTCTGTGATAAATCTAGTGATATATGTCTTTCAAAGAACCCTGTGCATCACTCTAGGGCTAAGCATATAGACATCAAACATCATTTCATTAGAGATCATGTCCTTAAGGGAGACATAGAATTATCATTTGTTGGCACTACTAATCAATTAGCAGATATTTTTACTAAGCCTTTACTTGAAGATAGATTTTGCTTTCTAAGAGAACTACTTGGTAATATTTCTCTTGATCATAAAATTTAGGACCTATGTATTATTTTTAAATTCTTGTATGTCTAATATTTTAATTTTGTCTGTTTGTACTCATTAATATAGCGCCTCCGATTTCCCTCACTTTTCCTATCAGTTGCAGCTTTCAAGAAAGGAAAACCAATCATCATGACCTGTCACTAACACCATTTCCTTTCTTGTACTCAACCGTCAGAATTCCACCCTTTTAATCTCTGAACCAGTCGTCTCAATCTCCATCGTTCCTATCGCTCAGAAACCCTCTTCAGAAATTCTTCAAACTCTTTCCCAACAGTTTCTTCCATGGCTAAACACTCCAAAAATCTATCTGCCTCCATTAAAAAAGTACTCGCTCCAAAGGAAAACCCTCTTCTTAGCCTCCAGACCTAGGGTCCGACCACTCAGAAAGGTTCTCCTCTTCTCAGGCAGAACTTTCAGATCACTCTCATCACTTAGGAGAAAAAGCCTTAGGAAAAAGGCCCATGGAAGATCCCCATGAATCTCTTACCCCCAAGAAATCCAAAATTGACCTTTCAAGTTCTCTAGAGTCAGACCTCAATTTCTAGGATACCCCAAACAGAGATTTCTTCGTTGCTCTGAAAGACAAGCCTGTTGCTCATGGCAGAGTAGTCGACCTTGACGACATGAAAGCTCTCAATTTCAAGGTAAAGGATCTATTTGTCTTTCAAGGATGGTCAAAATTCCTCTCTATACCCCCTCCAAAAGTCTATGAACCCTTATTGAGAATGTTTTATGCAAATCTTCGCTCTAGCAAGTCTGATAAGTTGGAATCCCTAGTTTTAGGTAAATGCATTGTTCTTGATTGTGCCATGTCCGACTCAATTTTTCAGTATAAGTGCTCTGGTTTTCCCATGATTTTCAAGAATACTTGGCCTGATGACTTTGAAATTTCTTTTGATCAAGAAAAATGTTGTATTGCTGAGTGTCCATCTGATTTTCTCCCTAACCAGTTAGGTTCCCAGTGATGTTAGCTTTGAAACCCGAGTTCTAGCCCATATTGTTGCAACCACTCTCCTTCCTCTTACTGTATCATTCTCCATCTTCTCTCAACGAGATACCTTTCTTGTTTACTGTCTTATAACCAAACTCAAGATTAAATTATCCTCTTGGGTCATAAATTTCATGATAGAAAGTGCTGATGATCCCACCAGTTTTTCCTATGGTATGGCCATCACTCACATCTTGGAAGCCCACAACACCTCTATCTCAGAATATCCTTTTGTATCTGTTTCAAAATCCTACAATTCTATAGTGTTTGCTGGTGTGGGTTATGTGTGTAAAGGGCTCCTGGGTGAAGAAACAGGATGGTGAAGTCAAGAATGTTCAACCTGATCCCAAGACCAAAGACTCTGTTTCCCATCATAGTGTAAGTGATCCTGATCTTGCTGAGAAACTGACTGCCATTGACAACAAGCTGACCACCATCAAGGATCCTCTTGCTATGATGGAGACATCCATACAATCTCCAAGGAGACAGGGTCTGATGTTTCAAAGATGAGGGTTAAAATTCTCAGACTTGGAGAAAATGTAGCCAAAGCATTCAAGGAAGTGCATGGCAGGATTGATGGGGTCACCGTTTCAGCCAATGCCAGCTTTGAACAATTGAAGGATGCGATTTTCAACACTCTTACTTATTTCTTGCGTCGCTAGCTGTGGAAATTTTAAATAATTTTTTTTTTGTGTTTTTCTATTTTGGACTGGATAACCAGTCGTTGGATACGTTTTTTTTTTTGCTATAACTCTACATGCCTATAACGCCTGTTTTAGCATCTATAATACTTATCTAGCATGTAGTTATCTTTACAATGCTTGTTTAAATATATGTTTATCACATCTTTTCTAATGTCAAAAAGGAGGAGAAAGAACTGTACATTGCAGTAGTGCATTGCAGGAGTCGACTGAATAATGCCGCACTCATTGAGGGGGAGTCGACTTAATAGTGTTGCACTCATTGAGGGGGAGTCGACTACAAGAACTACAGGGAAGTCAACTGTTGTTTATATATTATTTTTGTCATTATAAAAAAGGGGATATTTTTAATTATATGTTTCAATGATGAAAAATAATACTCCTTCCGTTTTAATTTATGTGAATTTGTTTGACTAGGCACGGAGTTCAAGAAAAAATAAAGACTTTTGAAATTTGTGGTCCTAAACATGTCAAAAAGGGGTCCAGAGTATTTGTGTGGTTATAAAAGTTTCTCATTAAGGTAGAATTGGAAGTTTAAAATAAATTATTTCCAAATTTAAAAAAGTGTTCATTCTTTTAGGAACGGCCCAAAAAGGAAATTGGTTCACATAAACTGGAACAGATGGAGTATATTACATTTGGTGTAGGGTCTCAAGGAATATATTAAAGGGATCAAGAAGCAATATCAGCCAAGAATAGATCGAGGAAAAGAATCAATGATCAACAACACAAAAGGAAGAAGCAGCGGAGATCCGGCAAGAATAGTCAATCAAAGATTGACGAAAGCTAACAAGGAAAAGAATCAACGATGAAAAAGGAAAAAATAGCAGAGATCCGGCAGAATAATCAATCAGAGATTGACGGAAACTATTACTGGAAGGCCCCAAATCAAAGGAAACGCGATCACTAAAAATCAATGAAGCCAAAAATCAAGGAATCTAGTGGATATGACTCAAGTAACACAGAGATATGCCCAGCCGATGGAAAGCTCGTCAAGACCATAAATCAAAGAAGATCAACGGGAATTTGACTTTATTCTTGGAAAGAATTAATTTATGATTTCTTTCAAGGATAAACTCCCTTGGGTTTGCAATCTCTCAAGATTCTTGAAGGCCTCATGGAAAGTATATATACAAATGTTCCGGACGTGAAAAGGACATACATTGAACGAACCAACTTCCCTCTTTTTGTTCTACTCCAAACAAGCATTATAGTTCCTTTAGATCTGCTATGTAATTACTGAGAGAAGAAAAAAAAATTTGGTGAGGCATTGTATCAAGAAAAGAAAAGAGACATAGAGACTAAGTCGTTGGTGTAAAGCTACACCATTCATTCTGTACCCAAGAAATATCGATAACTGAAAGAGAACACCTTTGCAACCCAAGGGAACTGGACTAGGATTCACATTGAATTTGAACCAGTATAAAAATTTTGGTGTCTTTATTTCCTGCATTTTATTTCTGCATTTACTATTATCTTGTTCTTATTTCTAGTCGACTAATCGGTAAACTAGTCAATTACTTATAACAGTTTTTTTAAATAAGCAATTCATCCCCCCTCTTGTACTTTCAAATAATAGCTATTTTTTAATTACCAGTCCGACAACTGACTAGCCTGTCAATACCCTAAGCTCGTATTAACCCCGTTGAGAATTCATATGTTAACTTCAATGCTAGCTTACGAGTGCCAAAACGTACTTGTCAAAGATTTGATACTATGTGGAAAAAATCTAAATACCTAACTCAAAATCTTAATAACAGAACCCTCGGAACCCTTACTCAATCCGTGTGAATTAACATCATATAACTCAACAACTTGGACTATCTATTAAAGGAAGCCAATAAGCGTGTACCAATGATATCATGCATCTTGGAAAAGTCTTAAATTTCTGAAAGAGATTTTCCATCCAGTTAGTAATATAGAATGTCAAGAATGGCAAGGAAAACATTGTCCTTCCTTTTCAAGTATACAAATGACTCCAACCATTTCTGTTAGGTCCAGCCTATGACAAAGATGCAAATGGTCCAATGTAACCTCATCAAACGCCTTAAATTCTGCTTCATCTTTAATGCATGGGGTACAAAACTTTAATTTGTTGCAATATTCAACTCTATCACCATCGATCTGTCATTTCTAGAATTTTCGTCATTTATAATACGAAGGTATACATCACACCTTTGGAGTGCTGTCTTTCCTCAGATTCTGTATAAATACAGAATGCTTTATGCATTTGATTGTAGGTGTGTCAATGGCTCGATTCGGCCGGTTATCATTCAACATATGTACTTTACCAATTTTTTGATTATTCTATTTTGTATAACCAAGATTAGACTTTTCGAAACCGTTTCAATCATCTCGATTTCTCTTCGGTATCTGTACGGTTCAATGAATTTTTGGTATTTTTCCTAAATGTCATGTAAGAGTCGCTAATAGAAGTAAGAATGCGATAAAATACGTAGTTACTTAGAACTTTGGTAACTCGATATTTTTAGAGTTTAAAAGACGATGATAAATCAAGGAAATATGAAAGATAGCTAGAATAGAGATTATCCTACTATTCTACTACAACATAAGAGAAATTGAGCAAAAACAAAAGAAATATAGTTCAAGCGAGTAGAAACATATTAATCAAGATTGGGCTCAAGAATAGAGTCTATTAGAAGATTAAGTATACAAAGAAAAATCTAAATCATACAAGAGGAAAGATATTCAATACCATATGGCTTACTACTCAAGACGGTGGAACACTTGTGGCTTACTACTCAAGATGATAGCTAGAATTAATTTAGTTTCAATAAAAGTAGCATAATATGTTTGAGAGTTAGACTTTGGGCTTTAATTACTCGTTGGCTTGTAAATGTTTTCATAATCACAAGACCCAAGAAAAAAAATTATGTTTTTGTTATTTCTAAACTTAATATATAAAATACTACATTTTTTCTATATAAAATTTATTTGGGACGGTACGGTTTTCTTTTCAGTTTATTTTTGTAAAATTAAAAATCAGTGGCAGAGGCAGGATTTCCGCTAGTGGGGTTCAAAAAAAAAAAGAAAACATACATAATGGCGGAGGCAAGATTTTCGCTAATAGGGTTAAAAAAAGAGTTAAATAAGATTGTAGCTAGTGGGAAGTGAACCAATGGTCTTACAAAGGTTTTGAACCTCGTTGACCAATAGGCTATGCTTTTGAGTTGTGTTAAGGGAATTCAAAACATAATATATAGAGATAAAAAATAATTTTTTTCTTATATACAGAGTATAATTTTTCGGCGAATGGGTTTGGGGTGAACTCCTTTCGGCCCCCTAAATCCGCCACTGAACATACCCTAATTATCGGTGCGATTATAAGTTTATATAAAAACCTACAATTTTATTAAAAATAAATCTAATAATTAATTCGATATGGTTCCGCTTCAGGAAGCTAGGTCGTGTTATCAAGAGACTGCTTCATGTAGAACCCACACGAAATCTTTTCAAGATCATCCATTGGTCCTTGTTTATGTTTTTTCTTTTCCTTTTATATTCTTTTTCGTAGGAAGATGACCACTTCGCGAGTGGTGACGAAAAATCAGAGTTGTGAATCTAATTTTAGGGTATGTTTTTAATATTCATCTAATAAAAAAATTGACAAATGCGAAAAACCCGACAAAATCAAACCAATTCCAAGGATATAATTGATTTGGTTTGATTTTGATAAAAATCGAACCAACTCGGTCCATGTACACTTCTAATGACATCCATCTTAATCTTATCTATGTATTAATTAATTCAATTAAATAACAAAATTGACAAATAATTTGTTTAAAATATTGTTCGAGAAAATTTCTTTTACAAGAAAAGGAGTAAAAAGAAGTTCAATGCTAGGATGTTGTACAGTAAAACTTGGGATAATACCTTAAAGTTTACAAGACTTGTGCACTAAAATGCATCAAATGCACGAAACTAAGAAAGAAAAATGGGGTATATATTATATTATGATCATTCCGTTTGCCTTTGGTTGAGGTTTCCCTGGTTCAAGTTCTTGTTTCTTGTCTGCATAGACTGATTATTCGCCTGTTGCATATACTGGGCTGCCAACTGGTTATTGAACTCCATGTTCATTGACTGTAGGAAATCACAAATTAAAGAAACTCAAAACTACCAAAATATAAATAAATAAATATATATATGTGTGTGTGTGTGTGTGTGTGTGTGTGTGTGTGTTGGTTCAATGTTAGCTTTCTATAGTAGACCTAAGACGGAGGGATATTGGCCAAAGTGAAAATTTATCTTTTGTTTTCAATCTTTTAAGGAAATAACATAAAAACAACAAAACCAACTTTCTTTTTTGCGAGAAGTACCTGTGTATATATTTTTACCTTCTAATCAAAATGTTGAAATTTTATAAGTTATGAGGTGAAATATTACCTTGATCAAACACTACTTGAAAGTTAATTCAAATAACATTGTTGATTGGACGAAAAAAGGTATGTCAAGAGGAGTGTAACTATATGTATCAGATCATCTAAAAGATAACCTACAACCTTCAACTAATATTCATATTAAATGAGATTAGTAACCTGAAAGCTAAGACAATGCTACAACAGATTAAAATATATTGATCGTGTATATTTTGTTACATTACTAATGTATAAGTGAATTTTGTAAAGAACATAGGATTACTTACTTGTGCTAGAAATGCACTACGGGGGTCGTTAAAAGGGAATGAATGGGTGGCACTGGGGGCAACTGCAGCTCTGCTTGCATTCGCATCGCCATTAGGTTGTGGCGGAGTAGGAATGGTCGGGGCCATGGCGAAGGCCGGTGACATGAAGGAAGGAACGGAAGTAGCAATTGAGGTTGGATAAATGAAGGGAGCAGTAAGAGACTGATGAGGAGTTGTTGCAGCAGCAGCTGGAGCTAAATTAGCAGTCATATTGTTAAGCATTCCTGGTGTCATGCCAAGATTGACACCCATGCCCATTCTTGCTAGTAAAGGCATCTGAATATGTGGTTGCATTAATCCTAGAGTAGGCAATGGAGGCATCATCATTTGAGACTCCATGTTTCTTGCATGGCTTATCAACTGAATTTGTGCTTGAAGCTGCTTTAAGTACTTTATGACTTCGTCCAGCATCGACGCTTTATTTGTCTGTATTAATCCATATAATTATGTCAAAATTACATAATCCTTATACTTTAACTGTAGTATATGCCAACAATACAAACTAATTGTTAACTATCAGGTCAGCTAAAAGATAACAGTGCAAGCAACTGTTCTCGATATATATAGTTACATGAATATGTTGATAAACCTCATTTATTAGTGCTGTGACATTAGCTCACCTTACTTGCATTTGGCACCAACTTCTGCAGAGCTTTCATCTTTTCGTTGATTCTATCTCGGCGTCTCTAAACCCCAAGAAAAATGTGAATTAGTACATCATATTATAACGCCTCTGCATAGTTAAATATTTTTGGTCCATCTTTTAAGAGTATTAATTTGTCTAAAATTTGCTCTATTTCTATCTTAAACATCTGGCCCTAGTTAACATTTAACTAATTGGTGCAGTAAAAGTGAATTTGCAGAAAAAAGCACTGTAGTATCTTTTTTATTTTGCCCCTTAAATGTCAAATATTTTTTAATAAATTCAGTTTGTATGGGACAGGAGATAGTACTGTTTCATTACCTTATTTTCTGATATTATATTAAGGTATTCATCCCTATAATTAAGGTGCATTAAATCCAACATACCCGCTCTGACTGATTATGAACAGCAGCTGTTCGGCTGCGTCTTAACGAGTTGGAACCTTTTGTTTCACGTCCGTCTTCCTTGTTTTCCTGTCACAAGTCATGATCCAATATGGATTGAGAGTTTGATGACATGTATTCATGAGGGAGATATACCACTACAAAATATTAAATTTTCCAAAGTATACATAGGGGTATTTATTAGATCATCATACTGGCTACAAAATAAGATTTTACAAGGATAAAAAGGAAATGGGGGGTTCAAATTACAAGGATCTAAACTTTTTTTTGGGGGGGG